>CAUYQV010077294.1:0-13891 GCA_963574575.1 Galagoides demidoff
AAATAAAAATTAAAAAATAAATAAATAAATAAATAAATAAAATTTAAAAACTTAATGAGCCTTAGGACCATCCTCCCAGCAACCCTACTATACCTGTCAGGTCCATTGCCTACTCTTCCACTCTCCTATAGGACTATTTCACCACTATGCTAAATATTTATGGGGCAGGTGATCTTAGTTTCCTACCAGTATAAAAATGGGGAAGATCACACAGATCTCAATAGGGCATTTGAGAAGATAGGGTGATATGTATATTAAGTGTTTAGCACCAATCTAGACAGAAAATGTCAGAGAATGTTACCTCTTATTATTTCCCCAAAGCAGGGCTCCCTTCAAATTTCTTCACTGATTGAGGATTTATCACAAAACAATTCCCATCAATTTACAGAGGAGTAAACGGAGGCCTAGAGAAGATCAGCAACTTTTCTGAAGTCACATGACTTACAAACAAAGCTGGGATTTCAACCAAGAACTATAAGAACTTGAGAGTCCAGGCTCTTAGCCTTCACACTCTGCTGCTTTATGGCAGCAAGTCCAACCTTCTGAATCTAGCTTAAGATTTTATTTATTGGGTGGCGCCTGTGGCTCAGTAAGTAGGCCACTGGCCCCATATACCAAGGGTGCTGGGTTTGAATCCAGCCCCAGCCAAACTGCAACAAAAAATAGCCGGGTGTTGTGGCAGGCACAACTTTATAGTCCCAGCTTACTTGGGAGGCTGAGGCAAGAGCCTAAGCTCAAGAGCTGGAGGTTGCTGTGAGCTGTGACACCACAGCACTTTACCGTGGGCAACAAAGAGAGATTCTGTCTTTAATAAAAACAATTTTATTTCTTTTTTCGTTGAGACAGAGTCTTTGTCACCCTCAGTAGAGTGCTGTAGTGTCACAGCTCACAGCAACTTCAAACTCCTGGGCTCGAGCAATTCTCTTGCCTCAGCCTCCCGAGTAACTGGGACCCACCACAATACCTGGCTATTTTTAGAGGCAGGGTCTTGCTCCTGTTGATGGTCTCAAACTTTTGAGCTTAAGCAATCCACCCACCTCAGCCTTCCAGAGTGCTAGGATTTACAGGCATGAGCCACCACGCCCAGGGCCTAGCTTAAGATTTTAAGTTCTTTGTTGGCCACAGTGGCTCATGCCTGTAATCCTATCAGTCTGGGATGCAAAGGCAGGAGGATTTCTTGAGCTCAGGAGTTTGAGACCAGCCTGAGCAAGAGCAAGACCTTATCTCTACTAAAAAATAGAAAAATTATCTGGGCATGGTGGCTGGTGCCTGTGGTCCCAGCTAGTTGGAAGGTTGAGGAAGGAGGATCGCTTGAACCCAGAGGTTTAAGGTTGCTATGAGCTGCTAGGCTGACTCCACAGCACTCTACCTAAGGCAAAAGAATGAGACTCCATCTCAAAAAGAAAAAAAAAAAGATTTTAAGTTCTTAAGTTCTATTTCTGAGCCAAACCACCCACCCTTGTTGTACTTTCTCCTAGGAGACAATAAAGAAATGTGGGCTTTGGTTGCTATCCTTTATACACGCCTCAAGCCTTCTGAAATATAGACTTTGTAGGCTCAGTCTGGACTACCACTGCCCCAAAGCCCCCAACTCTCCTATACAACGCCTGCCTCCTCGGTGAAACACGCACTGATGCCCATTAATTCCTTCTCTGAACTTCTCCAGTACCAACTTGGCCCTATGCTTCATGCTTCATCATAGAGACTATAGCTTCTGCCCCTCCCCCCTCAGGGTATCATAAAGAGCAGGTGGGAGCTCAATGGGTGATCTCACTGAACCAGAGCCAGAAGGAAAGCACTGTGCAGAAGACTGGAAACCCTATGGTTTCCATCAGGGAGTAGGGTGGGGGCAAGGTTCAGTGAACAGGTCCCTCACTGCCAACAGGCCAGGCCTCACCTGCTGGGTGAGCTTTGTGGCTGTGGCTGGTAGTGCATATTAGTGAAGACAGGAGCATGTGTGTATGAGGGGCTGCAGGGGGTGGTCTTGCTAACAATGAGGTATCTCTGGAGAGGTATGAGGGGCTGCAGGGGGTGGTCTTGTTAACAATGAGGTATCTCTGGAGAGGTATTTTAGATGTGGCAAAAAAATTGACACCAGGGCTTTAATTCCTCCAGTTACAGTTGCCTTTTGACATATAGAGTTCTAAAATTCCGTTATACAGATAAGAAATTGAAGCTCTGGCTCAGCGTCTGTGGCTCAATCGGCTAAGGCGCCAGCCATGTACACCTGAGGTGGCTGAGTTCGAATCCTCAGCCCAGGCCCGCCAAACAACAATGATGGCTGCAACCAAAAAATGGCCGGGCGTTGTGGCGGACGCCTATGGTCCCAGCTACTTGGGAGGCAGAGGCAGGAGACTGGCTTGAGCCCAGGAGTTGGAGGTTGCTATGAGCTGTGATGCCATGGCACTCTACCCAGGGGGATAGCTTGAGGCTCCGTCTCTCAAAAAAAAAAAAAAAAGAAAAAGAAATGCTTATACATAGGATTTTGGGGTGTGTGTGTGTTTAGAGATGGGCTCTTGTATACCCAGGCTGAAGTACAGTGGTATGATCATAGCTCACCGTAGCCTCAAACTCTCGGGCTCAAGTGATCCTCCAGCACTGACCAATGGAGTCACTGGGACTACAGGCACCTGCCACTTCACCTGGCAAGAGGATATAAAGTTTCTGATTCACCCAAAGTCCCAGCTTAATAAATAGGTACATCTTCCCTGACTATTATTAATTCCTCCCCCTGCACTCCAGGTCCCATACCTGCCAACCTCTTCAGACCCTCTCAGACTATTTGTATTGCTCTCTTGCTGTTCTCTGAGTGGAAGCTCCTTTGTGTAGACAGCAGAACCTGCACAGCTGGCCACCCATCTATGCTGACCACCTCTTTAAGTTGACCTAATCTGCATGGACCGGACATGTACCCCGTGTACGTATCAGTACAGTAGGCCCAGTTCCGTATGTTGACCACTTCCATATAGCAACCAGTTTGTTATCTACTAAAGTCCCTTGGGTGGTCAACTGTATGTTCTCTATCTATCTGTATGTGCTCTATCTCTCCATCTGAATAAAACCTTCCTTCCTTCAAACATCCCCAAGTCTCTAGATACCATGCAATCTCCTCCTTCCTAACAAATCTTCAGAAAGAACTACAGCTACATGCATCCATTGCCTCTGCTCTGTTCACCCCCCAGCCTAGCAGTAGTCTGACTTTCTTCCTCCCTATTACACTGGCACTGCTCTCCAGGGTCACCAGTGACTGCCTCGTGACCAAATCCATGATCCTCATCTCACCAGTCTTTATCTCCCTGGTCTCTCTGGTGTTTGCCACACGTCCCCTCCGTCCCCCAGCTTCTCCTTCTGAGACCCTGGGTCTGCACGCCCCCTGGTTTTTTGAGGCACCTTGCTCTTTTGTCTGCTCTTCCAGCACCAGTCCTTGCTCCTTTCTTTCCCAACTCTGCTCTTTTTATTCAATACGCTCCTGCTGACCAGTTTCTCAGCTATGACAATAGTAAAAGTCATTTACTGAGTGCCAGACACTTCACACATGTTATCTCTAGTTCTTAGAATAATCCTGCATGGGAGATGAGAATATCGGCAACACTGAAGGAATGCTTATGAGCCGTCACAGTAATATTTAACCTCACATCATTTTAGAGATTGTAAACTGAAGCCAAGAAAGCCTAGTGATGTTTCAAATCACACAGCTCACGGCAGCACTGCAATCCTGGTCCTGGACTGAAGCTGCCTGCTTCTGGCCGCCCCACCCCACCCTGCACAGTTTCAGGCCTCAGCACATTAGAAGCCCTTCACATGTTGTCATCTAGATGTCCCAGAGACACCATAAAATCAGCTGGTCCCAACAGAGTGTAAATAGCAGTTCCTTAGGCCAGATGCCCAGGGCTCAGCCTCCTCCTTCATCCGGGCCTCTTTCTTTCTCACCCAGGGTGTTTGGTCCCTTCTTCCTGTCCACCTCCAGAGTCTTCCTCTTCTCCCCACCCCTTGCCTGCACTTCAGTTCTGCTCCATCGTCTACTTTTTGACCACGACAGCAGCCTCTACTCAGCCTCATTGCTCCAGCCTTCCCTTCCTTAATAACTCCTTCACATTGCTGTCACTGCCACTGGAAATCCTTAAGTGGCTCGTTCCTGCCACCAGAAACAAGACCTGTCTATCTTTCTACCTCCTCCCTTTCCCACATGCCTATTATGACCCATCCATGCTGAACTAACTGCACTGCCCTGAAAGCTGTCCAGCACTGCCCAATACAACTGTCTCCATCTCCATAATGGAGATGTTCTTTATCTATGCTGTTCAATATGGCACTGTTGAGTACTTGACATATGACTAGCACGAGAACTGAATTTTTAATTCTATTTACTTTTAAGTAACTTAAATTGAAATAAGTCTCATGTGGCTGGTAGATACAGCATTGAACAGCCCAACATTTTATATTCCTGCTTCTCAAAGTGTGGTCCGTGAGTGTGTCATCCTATGGTAATTTATTAGGCATGTAGCATCTCAAGCTCGTCCTCCATCTGCTGATGAAGAGCCTGCATTTCACCATGCTCCTTCAGCCCATGCACACCAGTCTCGAGAAGGCCTGCTCTCGGCACAGTCTTGTTTCTGTGCCTTTGCACCCCCTGGTCTCCTTGTCTGGATTGCTGGTCACCTCTCTCCTTGGTTCCTTAGCTCTTACTTATCTCAGATCCAGCATCTACACTCATAACCTATCGTTAATATAGGCATCTAGAGGACAGGAGATGAAAGATGTGGGGGAACGAGTGAAGAACAAGAAAATGGCTATGATAAAACCACCTGTTTTGTAATCTTAAGGAGCTACATATCTATAGTATGGGTGTATCTCTATGTATATGTCTATATATATGTAGATGTGTGTGTAAAAAGATGGCTACTAAAATGTTAGTGGTGGGATTTCATGTGTCTTTTACTATTTAAAATATTTTTTGAAGTATCATTCAAATTCTTTACAATGAATATATATTACTACGTATTTATTAAATCACTTCTATTATAGAAAATAAAATGAAGGCTAGTTTAGCCTTTTGCAAGTAATTGTAAGAGCATGATGTCAGAATAAAGTTGAGTATTTTAAAAGAAAGGAGAGCCCCTGCCTCCCACAGTTAGAGATCCACCTTCCCATAGTTAGAGATCCACTGTTGTCTGAGACACAGAGTGCGAAGCAGCCGTGGCATTGGACCTGCTTACTGAAATCAGGGGAAGGAAACAGAATGATTGTGATGAGGGCTGGGTGCAGGAGTTCTCGAAAACTTGGTTGTCAAACTTTATAGTGTATAGAAGAATCACCTGGCACGTTTGCTAAAGGTGCGGAAGTCTGGCCCTTGTCATCAGAGAGTCTAATTTCATAGGCTCAAGAGAGGGCCCAGAAAACTGCACTTTTAACACACCAGTTGACTCTGACCTAGGAATTCCCAGAACACAATTTAAGAAACACTGCTAGGTATCCTTAAATCTTGATTTTAATGGCACTTTGCATTTCACAGGAAAACCACAAAAGCTACTGGGAGGCCATACTGACTAAGACTTTTCCCAAAACAAAGTTGGAGATATTACTTATAGATTTACAAAAAGGGGCCTAAGTTAATGCTCAGGCTGATGTCTTCTGGGGTCAAGGTAGATGTTTGAAGGAGGGCCAGCCAAGTGAATTTTATTGTGGACATTAATTGGTTGGAATGAGTGAAATAGTCAAATTTTGTTTTAAAGGCAATGAAAGCCAAATGGCCTCTAAGAATTAAATGGACACATCTTCACAGTATTGAGCTCAAAATTTACAAATGTACCCAGATTAATTAGAGTATTTTTTTCACTGAAGAAATTTTAATCTGAATCTGAAGCCATTTTGTTTAAGTTGACCAAGAACAAAGTTGTACATGTGTATAATAAGGTAGCCATCCTGGCTGGGTGTGGCGGCTCACGCCTGTAATCCAGCACTCTGGGAGGCCAAGTTAGGTGTATTGCTTCAGCTCAGGAGTTTGTGACCAGCCTGAGCAAGATGGAGAACCATCTCAAGTAAAAATAGAAAACTAGCCAGGTGTTGTGGTGGGCGCCTATAGTCCCAGCTGCTTGGGAGGCTGAGGCAGGAGTGTCACTTGATCCCAAGAGTTTGAGGTTGCTGTGAGCTATGATGACACCAAGGCACTCTACCCAGGGCAACAAAGTGAGACTCTGTCTCAAAATAAATAAGATAGTGATCCCTTTACTCTGGAAGTATGCACACTGAAAGCCCAGCACTGTTGCTTCTGTGCTTTTACATTATTTAAACACAGGCAGTGTGTTTTACACCCAAGACGCCTGAGCATGGAGACTTGTTCTCTCCTAATGTAATGAAACCAGATTGCTTTCACTTATCAGATATGTGATATGTTTTAGGATCTTTCAATAGTTCACAAGCAGCCAGAGCTACAAATGGAGTTCCATTTACTCCATGCATCTCGCCAAGCTCTTACAGAAGAGGGGATACGGCACACAGAAAAACCACCAGTGCTTTGGGGGGCTTTTAAAGAAAACATTACTTTCAGGATTTGAAAACTGAGTTTTGACTTTCTGAAATGGCATTTAGGTGAATTATCACCAGAAGGAAATGTTTAATTCCTGAGTAATAATAACCTCAACTTCTTGCCAAGTCCTCTTGACCTCATTAGCCTAATTTGGAAAGGGCTATTGCCTACAGCAAAAGTATATTCTTAAAAACTTTATTATGGAAAATGTCAAGTGGACCCAATGGTAAGGAGAAGAGTCTAGTAAATCATACACCCAGCATCAGGCTTCAGCAGTTAGCAATATTCTGCCCATCTCATTCCATCTGTCCATCTACCCTTTCTTTTGCTTAAGTTTTTGCAAAATACCTGACTCCCTGATTGTCTCAGAGCTGTCAGTTTCTTCTAGTTAGGATCCAGATAAGACCTGCACATAGCATTTGGGTCTGTCCCTAAGTCTCTTTTATTTTCCATAAACACAATCTTCTTCCCTGATCTGACCACTGATTGGTTGTGGAAATCTGATCAATTGTGCAATTTTACTCATGCCTCCCTCTCTGGATCTACCAGGCGGCTTCCTCTTAGTGTCACTTACCATTTTTCTTTCTCCTGAATTCCGTTTCCTGTAAACTGGGTTGATGAGTTTCAGGTTGAGTTTTGGGAAGGAAAATTTCATGCTTCCTGGTGTATCTTATAACAAGGTACTTAACACATTTCCCCATTTTCTGGGCTTCATTGGTGGGGTCATGTGGTGTCAACTGATCCCTTCAGTCTAAAGTTCGTCATCACTGTTTCACTACACAGCTTTACTGTCCACTTATGTTCATTCCTTACATCATTTCATTAGTAGCTGTAAAATAGTGATTAAAAAAAAATTCTTTTTTTTTAGTCTCATTCTGTTGCCCGGGTAGAGTGCTGTGGTGTCACAGCTCACAGCAACCTAGACTCCTGGGCTCAGGCAATTCTCTTTCCTCAGCCTCCCAAGCAGCTGGGACTACAGGTGCCCACAACAACACCCAGCTAGTTTTTAGAGATGGGGTCTTGCTCTAGTTCAGGCTGGTCTTGAACTTGTGAGCTTAGGCGGTCTGCCCACCTCTGCCTCCCAGAGTGCTGGGATTACATGTGTGAGCCACTACACCCAACCAACTTTTAAAAATTTAAATCCTCTGCATTTATTAGCTGGACTCCAATAAGGATGAACTTTCTCTTGTATAATGCTTGGTTATTCTGAAAATCAGCTGATATAGGGAAGCCAGGATAAATTCTTTTTCTTTCTTTTTATCAAATTTCACAGGAAAAGCACCTTTAATAATGACGGGAGAGGTTTCATAATAAATGTATTATTACAAATTCAGGATTTTTATTTATTTGTTTCCTTACAGGCATGGTTTTAAAACTGATGCTCAAGATGGAATCATGAAATGTGGGCATCAGCTGTCTGAGAGAGTGTTTCTGAAAGCCTGGCTACAGACCAGATATAATACACGAGAATCCTTGGGGGGCACTGGTAATGTGTGAATTCGGGAGCAGAGCCAAACACGTATCTAACACACTCTAGGGATTTCTAAAGTGGCTGGGGTATAAGAAGCCTTGCCGGGCGCTTCATGGGAGCTTGGGCATACAGGGCTGAGTGGGCGCACACCTGAACAGTTACCCAAAATAAGTTTACAAAGTCAACCGCTGATGAGTCCAGAGAAGGAAGGGAAAATAAATCAGCTCCTCCAAGAAGAGCCCAACAGACAAAAGCAGTGATGGATCCCTTGCAGTGCTGCACTTTGGTTGAGACAATTCAGGGCTGATTAACCATTATCTTTAGAACTTCGGAAGTTTTTACCACAGTAAATTCTGTATGTGATTCTATATGACAAGGAACTAATTTCCCTGTGGCTTGCCAGGGACACAGTGTGGCTTGTATCTACAGTCTCAGATACTACACAGCTGCTGTACCCCGGGCCCTGGGGAACCCCACTGCGTGACCTGTGTCATCTCATCAGGTAACATGGTCCCTCTCCCACTAGGACACGGCATGCCACTCATACTTGACACATCGATTAGCCCTGTTGTCACATGCTCTATTTTTGAATTGCTCATCTCCCCTAGGGGAACACTTTAAATATTTCACTAAAGTCCCCTAACGTTTGACATTTTGAGCAAAACATTTGTTTAGCTGGCTTTCTATATAAGTGATGATCCATTTTTTATAATTTCATTAGCCTTTATTTATTAAATTTTAAATCGCATTGTTGAATCCACTGCCAAGGGAAAAATACCAATGCTTTAAAGTAGAATCAGGCTGGCAGGTCTCTCTGTCAATTGAATTTCTGACCAATTACAAGAAGCTAAACTACATCCCTTGGTCTTTTTCTCTCCATGTACAGTGCTGGGGAAGAGGGAATGGGAATCAGGTTTATAGGGTGTACTGGGTACCAGAAGTCCCAGATCTCTCTGACTGAGTTGTATGCTAGTGAAGTTCTGTTTTAAGTCCATATTTGTCCCACAGAAAGGGTATGACAAAGGACAAGATTGGGCAATCCAGCAGGGCCCTCCAGGGAACCACAATTACATGCAGCCTGTTTTGAGATTTTTGAAATTACTGCCAATACCCAAGCATTCTTGCCTCCAGGTAGACGGACAACTGGTCTTGAGACTATTTGATGAGGGTGGGAACTGTAAACCTGTGAGTGCTGGTAGAGGCCAGGGCAGCAGACTGCAGCCAGGTAGGGAGAGGCATCCCCACTCAAGACCACCCTCCCTCAGCAATACCTGGCCATTAGCAGGAATTCGGACCTTGAGTGGCTAAAGCTTTTGATGGCTCAAGACAAACTGATAATCTGAACTTTCATGTGGACTTTCTAGACTTCAAATGTTGGCATCGCTTCAAATGAATTTAAACACAGCAATGGATAGACTAAATATTTCTGACATCGTTTTGGGGTCTTTTTTAAATAAAATTAATAACATGAAATACAGGATAACTTATATTTCCTAGATTAAACTGAGTGAGAGTCTACAGCAGGTTGGCTGTGCCATTAGCAGAGACTCAAGGTATAAACCTTACAGGGACAAATTTACTTTCTTCGGGTCTGAAGCCAAAGGCTAGACTTCTGTAGTTGTGTGCCATTTGTCACCTAGAAGCTCTGGATGAAAAGTTATGGATGGTGCAGAGCTGTAAGTCAAAGGCTACACTCACTATTTTAACTGTGGGCCAGTGGTGTTATCTTCTTATAAGAAAGCTACCTCGGAGTTAGCCTCCTCCTCCGGCACTTAGAGGAAAAGAGCTGAGTATTACATGGATTCCTTTATAAAACTGTAAGTGCTGACCTGCTGGCAAGGACAGTGGTGAGAATTTAGACAGACCGCTTTTGTCTTTCTGAAGAGAGATAGCCAGATAACACGTTCTGCTAGGATGGGGTTGCAGGGTCAAGTAGGCTCCTAATTAGTTAAGGAGAGAGCGTGGCTATATAATTACAACATATTGGACATGTGATCTTCTTCAGAGTTAGCTAAGTGAATTTACAAAATTAATCTGGACTTAAGAAAATTAAATTGAGTTTAAAGAGAAATTTGAGACATAAGTAGGTCAAATAAAATTCTGTGTCGGCTATAAAATGCCAGGATCTGGGAAGTGCCTGTGGCTCAGAGAGTAGGGCACGGGCCCCATATACCGAGGGTGGTGGGTTCAAACCCAGCCCCAGCCAAACTGCAACAAAAAATAGCCGGGCGTTGTAGCAGATGCCTATAGTCCCAGCTACTTGGGAGGCTGAGGCAGAAGAATCGCCTGAGCCCAGGAGTTGGAGGTTGCTGGAGCGACTCCATTGCACTCTACCAAGGGCGAAAAAGTGAGACTCTGTCTCTACAAAAAAAAAAAAAAAAAAAAATGCCAGGATCTATGACCAGACTTCTAGTTCTAGTGCTCTGTCTACAACTGATCTGGGTCTTTCTGGGGGGTGTGGGGGACAGAGTCTCACTATGTCACCCTCAGTAGAGTGCCTGGAATCACAGCTCACAGCAACCTCAAACTCCTGGGCTTAAGTGGTCTCTTGCCTCAGCCTCCCAAGTAGCTGGGACTACAGGCACGCACCTGCCACAGTGCCTGGCTATATATATTTTCTTTTGTTGTTGTTGTTGTAGTTGTCATTGTTGTTCAGCAGACCCAGACAAGGCCCGAGCTTGCCAGCCCCAGTATATGTGGCCGACACACTAACCACTGAGCATGGGCACCGAGCCTGACTTGGGTCTTAGTCATCTTTCTTGGCTCCCAGTTGGTTGTACTAGATGAACCGGATTACCATATTCAAGTATTCTACATTTTACATTTCAGTTTTTAAAAACCAGTGTTTCTCTGTTATTGTTTATAGTTTGACTGTTCATTTTTCCATCTGCTTTGTTCAAGGAGATATTAGCTGAGTCCTTTTGCTCACTAGATGGTTTGGATAGACCTGTCTCAGGCCTATGCTATTGTTTCTGTAATAGATAGGCCATGAACTCATTATTGAGATGGTCCTAAAATGAAATAAGATGATGCAGACTCACTGTCAAGAATATTTTTTATGAGGTCAGGCGTGGTGGCTCATGCTTGTAACCCCAGCACTCTGGAAGGCTGAGGCAGGAGGATCCCTTGAGCTCAGGAGTTTGAGACTAGCCTGAGCAAAAGTGAGACCTTGTCTTTACTAAAAATAGAGAAAACTAACTGAGCATAGTGGTGGGTGCCTGTAGTCCCGGCTACTTGGAAGGCTGAGGCAGGAGGATGGCTTGAGCCCAGGAGTTTGAAGTTGCTGTGAGCTAGGCTGAGGCCATGACACTCTAGCTTGGGGGAACACAGCGAGACTGTCTCAAAAAAAAAAAAAAAAAATATATATATATATATATTATGTATATATATTTTTTATGAGCATTATGAAGTTATATATGGTTCCTGATAAAAGGAAACACAATTGGTTGCTACTAAAATACAAGTTTTACATAAATACCACAATGCAATCCAACTACACACTCACCAAAATGCCCTGACAATATTAAATATGAGCAAGCAGAACAATTAGAACTCTGACACTGCTAGTAGGAGCGTCAGTTAGCACGACCACTTGATAAACCTCCTGGGCATCATCTCCCAAAGTTAAACATATGCATCCCCTAGGACCCAGCAATTCTATGCCAAGGTATGTAAAAAAATAGAAATGTACATATATGTACCCAAAGGATACGTAGGAGAATGTTCATAGTGAAGTTTTTGGTAATACCCTCAAGCTAGAAGCAACCCCAAATCCATCAATGTTCATTTATGACTAAACAGTGACATCTTCCCACCACAGAATACTACACAGCAATGAAAACTAATGAGCTGAAGCAGGTTTTCTGAATGACACGGCTGCATTTCATAAAGACACTATTGGACAAAAGAAGCCAGACACAGGAGTGCACACTACATGATTTTATTTCACATATATGTTTTTAAAGATGTTTTTATATGTATTTTAACATGGGGGATTGCTATGTGGCCCAGGCTGAACTTGAACTTCTGGGCTCAAGGGATACTCCCACCTCAGCCTCGTGCACCAGCCACCTCACCCACCTCACACTGCATGGTTTTATTTATACAAATATAAACTAAACTCAGGCAAACCAAGCTATGTTGTTAGGAGTCAGGATGGGGTTACCCTCAGTTAAATGGCGATCATGACTGGGAAGTACACAGTGGGGTAGGGGTTTAACAATGCTGGCAATGTTCTATTCCTTTATCTGGGTCGTAATTGCATACGTGTGTGTTTTGAGATAATTAAGGTTGGTGTACTTTTCTGTGTATGTTATGCTTTAATGAAAAGTATTAAAAACATGAAAAATTTATGATGCTTTATGTTTGGACATAATAACAGTAACTCTTTAAAAAGCTGTAATAACCTATAGGAATTAATTTTATAAGCTGAAACTCATTTTATTGGTGAATCCCAGCAAATGGCTCATAATTACAGTCCCCCCCCCCAGATAATTAAAATTTGTTTGTATCACCTTTTTATTGAAAAAGTCCAAACAGGTCAGGTGCACTGGCTCATACCTGTAATCCCACCTCTGGGAGGCAGAGGCAGGTGGATCGCTGAGCTCAGGAGTTTGAGACTAACCTGAGCGAGACCTCATCTGTACTAAACATAGAAAAATAAGCCCAGCATGTGGTGCTAGCTACTCAGGAGGCTGAGGCAGAAAGATTGCTTGAGGCCAGGAGACTGAGTTTGTGGTGAGCTATGATGATGCCACTGCACTCTAGCCAGGGTGACAGAGAAAAATATCTGTCTCAAAAATAAACAAATAAATAAATAAAATATGGTTCAACATATGCAAATCTATAAATATAATACATCACATCAATAAAATAAAAAACAACATATGATTCTTTCAATTGACACAGGAAAAGCCTTTGATAATATCTGGCATCCTTTCATGATCAGAATTCTTAAGAAAATAGGCATAGAAGGGATATTTCTTAAACTGATAAAGGCCATCTACAGAAAACCCACAGCCAATATCATATTGAATGGTATAAAATTGAAAATATTTCCACTCAGATCAGGAATGAGGCAAGGATGCCCACGGTCTCCATGGCTTTTCAACATAGTAATGGAAGTCTTAGCCATTGCAATCAGACAAGAGGAGGTAATCAAGGGCATCCAAATAGGGTCAGAGGAGCTCAAACTCTCACTCTTCGCTCCAAGATATGATCCTATACCTGGAATATCCCAGATATAGAATCATATACTTCAAAACTCTTAGAAGTGATCAAGGAATATAGCATCATCTCAGGATACAGAATCAATACGTACAAGTCAGTAACTTTTATATATACCAATAATAGTCAAGCTGAAAAAAAAGTCAAGAACTCTATTCCTTTTAGAGTAATGCCAAAGAAGATGAAATATTTGGGAATCTACCTAACAAATGATGTGAAGGATCTCTATAAAGAGAACTATGAAACTCTGAGAAAGGAAATAGCTGATGATGTTAACAAATGGATAAACATACCATGCTCATGGCTGGGAAGAATCAACAATATTAAAATGTCCATACTTTCCAAAGCAATATACAAATTTAATGCTACCCCTATTAAAGCACCAATGTCATACTTTAAATATCTGGAAAAAATAATACTTCATTTTATATGGAATCAGAAAAAACCTCAAATAGCCAAGATATTACTCAAAAATAAAAATGAAACAGGAGGAATCACGCTACCAGACTTCAGGCTATACTATAAATCTCTAGTGATCAAAACAGCATGGTACTGGCACAAAAATAGAGAGGTAGATGTATGGAACAGAGTAGAGAACCAAGAGATGAACCCAGCCACTTACCGTCATTTGATCTTTGATAAACCTATCAAAAACATAAATTGGGCTC
>CAUYQV010077295.1:0-13387 GCA_963574575.1 Galagoides demidoff
CCACCTCCCAAGTAGCTGAGACCACAGGCGCCTGCCACAACGCCCACCTATTTTTATTTTGGTTGCAGCTGTCATTGTTGTTTGGCGGACCTGGGCTGGATTTGAACCCACCACCTTAGGTGTATGTGATTGGTGCCTTAACCACTTGAGCCACAGGCGCTGAGCCAGGGTGAGTGTTTCTTATCCAGCTTTCCCAGCCCTGCACCAGCTGGCACGTTGTCCATCCCCTAGTCTACTGACATCTTCTCATTCTTCTCGTCCATATGGAATTACACTGATTTTATCCCTGTTTTATCTTTTACCATCATGTTATTGAGATTTCAGAAGGGAGAAGAGATAAAATCCTGGGTTCAACCTACTTTATTTTACAGTAAATTCTCTGAGAAATCAAAGAAGCTTTGCTGGGAAGTGGGCAGGCAGTATTGCTCCCGGTAGCCTGTCTTTGACAAGTCCCGAGGCTACACCAATTTAGGTAGAAATTAAATCCCCAAATCTCAATAACTAGTTTTGAGGAAGTGGGAATGCTTGGAAACCTAATAAGCTTCAGGGTGAAATGTCTTTATTCTAAGAGAAGAAATAAATAATATCCAAAGAATTAATCCCTGTGCTTTGTTCCATGGAAAGAATAGTCAAGGCTCCGAAGCCTGTAGTCCCACAGATGAAACCAACTTGACCTTGCGTCTACCCTCCCTCAGACCTGCACCTGCTTTGCCTCCAGAATCTGTCCTTGGGGCTCCCCAAAGGATACCAGCTCATTGTCAGGATTGGTGGCAGGCTCGGGTGGGCCGCTGTGTTTTATTTTATTTATTGCTTTTCACCATTGCCTTTCTTCACTTTCTATGGGGTGAGAAGCTGTGGAGTGACAGCTAAAGTCATCTGCCTCTGGCCCAGTTATCTTTCCTATTATCAGCTGCCACTGTAACCACAGAACAAAAAGGAGAAGCCAGGACATAATTCAGTCATCTGAGAAGACATCCAGGGGGTGCGGGTTGCTGACTGGTTTTCCTTGAAATAACACAACGTGACATCTCGGGGGACAGGACAAACCACCCTTGCAGATAATATTCTGTCAATTTCCTCAGACACAGCCCCCCAAGCACCTTTCACTTCACCTTCCACCCACAAACAGCTCACATGATGAACGATGGTGGCAGCAGAGCCAGGTTTTGTGGAAACCCAGTCTTAGGTAATGTGAAGGGAGGTGGGCTCCTCTCGTGGGAAAAAAAGAGTGTGAAATTATAAATATAAAATTAAATATGAAATTGCAGAATTACTTAAAGTGGGGAAAGACATGACAGCATTTTACAAAAATATTAAAGCTGACAAATGCTACAAAAATCCAGAAAAATAATCTCTTTGTTATTTGACTACTTGGCATGTCTCTTCAATACTTTTAACTGCATACGTCATGGTACTTCATAGGATAATGATTTTGTAACATCATTTTCTATAAAAAGATCATTGTGGTTTCTGTAGCATGGAGAGTTATTTTTTTAAGGCATTCATATACTATTAGAAAAGATTTTCAGCCTCAGACCTGGTTATTGGTAAATCATGTAAAAATTTTAAAATATCTTCAAATTTGGGAAATTCTATGGCTTGTTTCCTTTGTATCTGAGCTGTACCATTTCATGGGCATTTCAGGTTTTCTCACACAGGGACTAGCCTTAAATATTCTTTGAATTGATGCCCTTTATTACTGGTTTCTCATTTGGTAACCCTGTTGAATTGGGAGATTATCGTGTCAGTATTTTGTGTTAGATCAAGAAGAAATAGATTATCAAGCAGTATAAAGGACTATTATTGGTTATGTCCATTTGAAAGTCATCTCTTCCTCTTAATGAATTACTGCTTTGGGTATAATTGGAAATCATTTCTTAATTTGGCTTGTAATTTGCTTTTCTGTGTCAGAATAATCTCTATTGACTTTATCGCTTATTTTTAACTCCCGCTTCTCTTCCCAGCTCTAGTCCATATCTTGAGGGGCCTCTCCTGCATGTACATGGATGGCCTAGTCTACAATGCCCAAGCTTAGTCCACAATCTCCAGCAAAGGGCTACACCTTGGCCACTTCTGGGTCTAGGGCAGTGGCTGATGCCTAACTCAACTTTCCTTTGACTTGACCTCCAAAATGGCCCCACACACTCCAGTTCCACCCAACATGAAGGGAAGAGTGACATTAAAAACATTCCTGAAACTTCCCTGGCCCCTGGAAGGGGTCTGCACAGGCAAGGGGTTTGAAGGTTGGCCATCTCTGCTTTCACAGTAGGTCTGCCTCTGTATGAGGTAGCAAGCACCTGGGTGTCTGGCATATTGAAAGAGCGCCAGTCTCAAAGTTGGACCTCATATTTAAGTTTGTATTTAAGAAGAGCTCGTGGAAGAGGTGGTGACCAGCAGAGTGGTTATGGGAAAGTATCCAGGTGAGGTGGTCATCAAAATAGCTATAAACCATACTAAATTATTTCATTTGCAACTTATCCCCAGCAGGTGGTGAAGCAGTATTTTCCAATTTGAAGATTCATTTGAACTGCTAATAGCAGTTCAAACTAAATTTTTTTTTAATTTTGTATCAAGCCCCTGAATGGAAGTATGACATTGGGTCCCTCTGAGTTTGATTCTGAGTTCTCATTAAAAGAAATTTGCTTTCATTGTTTTATTTCTTTAAAAAAAAAAAAAAAAAGAAGCAAAGTTTTAGAAGAAGGCTTGTCCTGATTTGGGGCCTGTGTTCCAAGAACTATTCCTGTCTTTTCCCTTGTGGGAAGCCAACATCCACCTGGGACCTGGGGACAAGGGAGAAGCCAGGGGATTTGTCCCTTTCTCTGTCTGCCTAAGGCCTCTTCTCCATGGCTCTAGCTTGAGTGGGACAGACTTCTCTGCTTCATGGGTCCAGCCTTTCTTCTTTGTGTGACCCTGATCTTGGATTCCGTTCAGTGGTTCTCAACCGGGGACACGTCTGTCTCCCCCCAACACACACATACACACTCAAGGGACATTTAACAATGTCTGGAGACATTTTTGGTTGTTGCAGCTGGGGGAGGGGGAATGCTACTGGCATCTCGTGGATAATGCCCAGAGATGAAGGCTAAACATGCTATGATACACTGGATAACAGCCCACAACAAAGAATTATCTCACCCAGAAGGTGCCTGTGGCTCAGTGAGTCGGGTGCCGGTCCCATATACCGGAGGTGACGGGTTCAAACCCGACCCCAGCCAAAAACTGAAAAAAAAAAAAAAAAAAAGAATTATCTCACCCAAAATATCAAGAGTGCCCAGGGTGAGAAACTCTGCTCTAGCCTGAAGGCACTACTGTCTCCTGCAGTTGTTAATCTCAGGTTTGCCTCATTATCCCTTTAGCTCCTCCATTATGTGTAATCAATTCCCTCAATTAAATTCTCTCTGTTTAAACACTTAAAATACTTTGTTTTCCTGGTTAGAGTGACTAATGCCACCCCAAAGTATCAGCATCTTTTCTTTTTTTCACTCCACCAAAACTAGTCAATGATCATTTTGTTGCCAGAATTTCACTCTTCATAGTAGATCCATGGTCTCAGGTATTCCAGGATGAACCCACAGACCACAGATCAATGTGAAGACAGGATTTTATTTAGAAATTAGAAAGGAACAGAAGAAGAAAAAGGCACCAGAGCTTCTGGCAGGGGAAAGAATTACCCCAGGAGTCTCTACATGGGCTTTATATCTAGGGGTATTAGGTCTTGAAAATTTACACTTGGCCAGGACTTGGCAACTAGAAACACATTTTCATCGTTAACGAGTGTTATCGAGAAAGGAATGAATGCAATCCCTCCAGCTCAGGGCAAAAGGTCAAGGTGTTCCCTTCATGAACTTGCCTAGGCCTAGGAAAACTGGGGTCCCCTGTCCAGCCTTGAATGGGAGAAACCTGTATCAATTTATCTGCCACTTCCCTGAGGATTCTGGAAATTTTCACTACTCACCTCCATTCCATTGATTTCAGTCCAGAACTCACAGTTTTCATAGAGTACATTTTAATTAATAGAATGTTTTATGCTATAATGAGGCTCATGCAGAGTTATCAAAAGAGAAGAAAATGCATAACTTTCTTTTACTAAATAATAAAGAGTACTCCAATTAATATAATCCAATTTCCACCCTTCAGAATGCATTATTAGTCTAAAAATGCATTTGCTTAATTTAATACCATTATAAGTACAAAATGTAGATTAATTTAAACCTAATTAATGTGAGATCTTTTGGGATTCTTTCTTAATTCTCTGTGAGGCAAAATCACAGAAAGTGCTATTTGGGTTTTCCTGGATTTTTTTTCATTTTTCAGCATAAAAACAACTGAGTTTTTGGAGTGCCAACAGGATAAAGGAAAATACATTTCGGCTTTTTTCATGTTTCGAGCTTCCTAGGGAGGACTGCCAAAACAAAACCTGAGTGGCTTAAAGCAACAGAAACTCATCACTTCAGTCCTGGAAGCCTGAAGTCCAAAATCAAGGTGTTGGCAGGGCCAGATTCCCACAGAAGGTGCTGGGAAGGAATCCTTCCAGGCTGGGCTCCTGGCTCCTGATAGCCTCAGGCAGTCCTCAGTTTATTAACTGCATATCTGATCCTCCTCTTAACAACCCTATCTTCCCATCATCTTCCCTCTGGGCCTGTCTCTGGTCCAAATGTTCCCTTTTTGTAAGAACACCAGCCATGTTGAACTAGAGCCCACACTACTGAGATCATTTTAACCTGATTATCTCTGTAAAGACTCTGCTTCCGAATGAGATCACCTTCTGCGGTCCTAGCAGTTAGGATGTCAGCATTAGGAGAGGGATGGAAAAGACACTGTTGAATCCGTAACAGGGGTATTAATATTTTTGTAACCTTAAAGATGATTTTTGGAATAATGGATACTTGTGTGTCTACTGAAGTTGAAAACATATTCATATTTTTTACTTGTTTTTCCTTTTTTTTCTGAGACAAAATCTCACTCAGTTGCCCTGGGTAGATTGCCGTGGCTTTATAGCTCAAAGCAACCTCAAACTCGTGGACTCAAGATATCCTCTTGCCTCAGCCTCCCAAGCAACAGGGACTATAGGCACCCACTATGATGCTCAGCTAGTTTTTTTAGAGACAGGGGTCTTGCCCTTGCTCAGGCTGGTATCAAACTGCTGGGTTCAAGCAATCCCCCTGCCTTGGCCTCCAGATTGCTAGGATTATAGGCATGAGCCACAGCGCCAGCTTTTGTATTAATCTGGATTGAGTTGGAATGCATTCTTCTTAGTAAATAACATCACAACAGTGGAGAAGTAAGAATCCAGTGTACTCAATTCTAATATGAAGGCAGTAGATGAGCTAATACAAGGTGGAGGGTAGGGGAGTACGTGAGCGGGGAGAGGGAGAAGGAGGGGGGTGGGGGATCACAGTGTATAGCACATCTCTTGGGGGCAGGACAATTATAAGCGGGACTTTACCCAACAAATGCAATCACTGTAACCTAATTCTTTATACCCTCAATGATCCCAAACAAAAATTAAAAAATAATAATAATAGTTAGAAATGATTGGGCACGCCTATAATCCTAGAACTCTGGGAGGCCAAGGCAGGTGAATTGCTTGAACTCAGAAGTTTGAGACCAGCCTGAGCAAGGGCAAGACTCTCATCTCTTGAAAAAAACTAGCTGGGCATCATAGTGGGCGCCTGTAGTCCCAGCTACTCGGGAAGCTGAGGCAAGAGGATCACAGAGTTTCAGGTTGCTGTGAGCTATGAGAGCCATGGGACTTTACCCAGGGTGACAGAATGAGACTGCCACCAAAAAATAATAATAATAATAATAATAAAGAAGAAGAAGAATAGTTGGAACTTCTATTTGAAAGAGTGATCTAAAGTGAATTTATTCAAAAAATACTTAGCATCTACAATTGTACTGGGCACTAAAAATGAATGAAACACAGTCCCTACTGCAAAGGTGTTCATAGACTACTGGGGGAAATGAGTACAAAAACAATTAAAATGTAACCTGCGGAGTGCTATACTGTATCAAAGATGGAAAGAGGAGGTGTGTGAGATCCTACCAGGTCTACCTGGAGGTTGAATCAGGGGAGGTTTTACCTAAGGAATTACGGCTTGGGCCGGTCAGGTTGCACCCACCAGGGCGAGAGAAGGTGCAGTGTGTGCACAAGGAGAGTGGGGACCCAGTGGGGGGTCTGGGGTCACTGCTCCCAGGAAGTGTGGGCAGCAGAGCAGGGCATGGGGGTGAGAGCGGATGGAGGCCAAATTGTCAAGAAGCAGAACAACAGTCGGCTAAAGAGTTGTGATGAGCCGCTGAATTTTTTCATCAAGGGAGTAACATTATTAGGTTCATTTTAGGAGGATCAGTCTGAGAGCACCACTGTCAAGAATAGATTTCCCTCCCTAGATTTAGAGGTCATTTCCTGTCTTCATTTTACTAATGTCTGAGCTGATTTCAACAGAGTTGACTGCTTCCTTCTTTTTGAAATATTTTCCTCTCTTGGTCTCTGCCACTCCAGGTGTCCTGGTTTCCCTTCTAGTTCCTGGCTTCTCTTCCTTTGCTGACTCTTCTTCTTTTTGTTAATTGAGACAGAGCCTGACTTTGTCATGATAGAGTACTGTGACATCATAGCTCACAGCAACCTCAAACTCTTGGATTTAACCAATCCTCTTGCCTCAGCCTCCCTAGTAGTTGGGACTACAGGCACCTACAAAGCTGTCTATTTTTTTGGTGGCTGTTGTTTAGCAGGCCCGGGCCAGGTTCAAACCCACCAGCCTTGGAGCATGTGGTGGTGCCCTAACCACTGCGCCACTGGTGCCCAGCCATTGCCGACTCTTCTACAAATTTCAAGCCTCAGGTTGGAGAACCTTGAGGATGGGACCTCCTCCCTTCTCACCCATCCTCTAAGATCTCACCCAACCCTACAGCTTCAAATTTGTACCCCAACCCTGGCTTCTCCTTTGAAATCCCAACTTGCCTCAGCTGGAGGCTGAGATCTGACTGCTTAATCCATACTACTACCTGCAAACCCCTAGGCACCTCGGACCCAATACCGTATTTTAAATGTCTACTCCAAAATCTTTCCCATCTCACTAAATGGTCAAGATATATCTTTAATTCTTCCCTTGCCCTTCCCTCCCACATACAAATCCATCTCAGGGTCCTCCTGGTCCTACAACCAAAATATATCTTTAATCCATCCACTTCTCTCCACCTCCACTGCCATTACCTTAGGCTGGGCCCCCATTGCCTATTCTCTTGAGCATTGCAGTGGTCTCCTAACTGGTCCCCACACACTCTCATCTGACCTGTTCTCCATCCAGCAACCTTATACGATTTTAACCAGATATACAGGGTGGTCATGAAGTTTGTGTGCAATTAGCACTGGTTTAAGTTGCACGTGAACTTTGTGGCCACCCTGTATTATTGAGTGTGGAATCCAAACCTCTTACTCTGCCTTGGAAGACCTTTTGTGATCAGTTTTCTACGTACCTCTTTTTTTTTTTAGAGACAGAGTCTCACTTTATTGCCCTCGTTAGAGTACCATGGCATCATAGCTCACAGCAACCTCCAGCTCTTGGGCTTACTCGATTCTCTTGCCTCAGCTTCCCAAGTAGCTGGGACTACAGATGCCTGCCACAACGCCCAGCTACTTTTTTATTGCAGTTTGGCTGGGGCTGAGTTTGAAGCCGTTATATGGGGCCAGTGCCCTACTCACTGAGCCACAGGCACTGCCCCCTACCTCTTTAATCTCACCATTCGAGAGATTATGTTCCCTGAACACACTCACCTCTTCTTCATTCTGTTCCCTGAACACACCCACCTCTCTCTCTCTCTTTCTCTCTCTCTCTCTCTCTCTATATATATATATATATATATATATTTTTTTTTTTTTTTACAGCAATTCCTTTCTCAGCCTTCAGGACTCAGGGAGATTTCTGAACACCCACCGTCCTGGCACTGTACTTCTTTGTTTATATTCTAACAATTAATCTTCCCAACACTCCTTGGGGTGGAATTATTATCCCCTTCCTACCAGTGAGAAAACTGTTTTAGAGAGGCTTAGATGACTTGTCCAAGGCCATATAGCCACTAAGTAGTGATGGGCAGGATTTGGGCCCGTGTCTGCCTGGTTCTGAAGGCCTCTCTCTTTCTACCACCCTATGTGGCTCAGCTCTGGACCCTCAGAAGAGTGGAAGGAACACAGAAACAGCATCACTTACAATGCTACTTCTTTTCTTCTTTGATTTGACTGACATTACCCGTCAACCTTCTGACATATTGATAGACAAACTTTCTCTTGTCCACCATCTTTGTTTTGGGAAACCACCCTGTCCTGTGCCATGGGAACTCTGCTTGGCTATATAGTGCCAGGGCACTAATAGCACCCTTCCTGTCCCCTGCCCCCTTACCAGTGCACAGCTGACCTGGCCTGCCCAGTCAGGTCATTTATTCTCCAGGTCTTCCTGATGGGTTCAGGAACAAGGATGTGATCTGCGTCAGGCCATTCAGCAATGGGGACAGTCATCCCTCTGAGACGGTCATTCGTGAGCGCTATAGCAGTCAAAGGGCTTCCTAGTCACATAGAACCTGCTGGAAGAGGGAGCCAAAGAAAAGACAGCAAAGCTAAGGTGTGGATGGAAAGAGAGACAGAAAGAGAGATGGAATAACAGCGTCCACACTGGCACCTAGCCATGTATTTATTTATGTTGTTGATTACCATATATCTCCTCACTAAACTAGCCTCACAAATGTAAGAATTACATGTTGCTCTGTTCACCACTATCCCCTCAGTGCCCCAGGCTGTGCCTGCCCTAAGTAGGCATCCATGTATGTAGTAATACAGATAAGAGTGTTACTTCTTATCATCATCATTACAATTAGGATTATTTTGTGTCATCATCATTACAATGATCATCGTTATAGTAACAATATTCCAGAGATATCATTTCTATTTTTGGCTTTTGGAATAAGTTGCCTGGGTCTAGGAGGCTTGATTAAAATTGGAGGAGACTTATTTAATTTTAGAGTCTTATTCGACCTTATGACATAAGATGGGTCCTTTTTAAGAAAAAAAAAATTAGGTTACAGTGAATGAGTAAGGATTGAAATTGGGCCGGGATAATGCATCCTGACCCTATTCTTCAAAAATGTGTGTGATGTCTGAGGCACCATCGTTTAATTTGACTCTAATACATCTTTTCAGCACCTTGTCAGATTATAATCTGATTCATCACTCACTCGCAGGCTAAAAATAGAGGGTGACCTAAGAGGTTAACATTATTTAGCAATGAGCATTTTCTCAAAGGGAGAGACATAAATCAGAGGAAGTACGTCAGTCGCTCCCATCCATAGGCTGGGCACGCCTGGCGCTTGGCAATTATTTCAGAATGAATTGACTTTTCAGCTGAAAGTGTCGTCATTGGGGTGGGAGAGGCATTTTGAGAGGCGTTCAGATGTGATGACTGAAAAATCTGCTTCCAGCCAGCAGCTGCCAGTCAGTCCTTGTGCACCAGCAATGGTCCCTGATTGCGGGCTGCTCTCATCTGGTTTCCAGGACAGCAATTTAAACAGTGGGATGAACTGTAGGAAAGAAAGAAAATTAGGAATTTATCTTATTTTTTTTTAAACTACTGATCGTGCGTTGTGTTCCAGCCTCTCTCAGTAAAATAGAAATTGTTTATGTCCTCCCAGCCCCCCCCACAGAATCTTCCAAAGCCTTAGGGCACCTCAGAGGCAGGACAGTAAGAAAATAAAGGCTGCAACTTCTTACAGTGCTGGCCAAAAAGAAGAAGGTGCTGACCCTGATGTCTCAAATTCAGGGAGCAGAATGACTGAGACAGCAATTTCTGCTTACCTCGGGGTAGGCAGAGCACTGGACTGGAATTATGAATGAGGGAAGGAAACAAATATCTATGGAACATGTCACTTTGGGCTGGTATTATCTACTACTGCAATCAGCTCCGGCTCTTCTAACAGAGTCCCATTGGCTCCTTGGCTTATAAACAACAAAAATTTATTTCTCACAGTTCTGAAGACTGGAAGTCCAAGATTAAGGCTCCAGTGTGATCGAATTCTTTCTGATGAGGATCTTTTCCAGGCGGCAGACTGCCAACTTCATGTTATGTCCTCACAAGGCAGAAAGGGGGTGAGAGCTCTCTGGGGCCTTTTTTATCAGGGCACTAATCCAGTTCATGAGGGCTCCACCCACATAACCTAATCACTTTGCAAAGGCCTCACACTGGGGTCTCACAAACCCCATCACATTAGGGTTAGTATTTCAATATATGAATTCTGGAGGGGGATGCAAACATTCAATCCATAACACTTACTTACCTAATAGGGAATACCATGGTATTTGGTGTTACCTTCATAAATTAATGCTAACTCATTCTATAGACAAGTAAATTGCCTCTCAGGTAGTTAAGTAACTCTTAAGCCAGTAAGTAGAAGAGGCAGGATTCATCTCCCAGATGGGCTCCAATGTCCCAGTGTCTTCCCTCTTTTCATCTTGTCATGCTACCCACATGTGAAATGGAAACATGAGAGTGAGCCTTGCCTGAGTGCAGCAAAGGCTCCAGGCCTATCCCAAGGGCCCCGTTTCAGGTAGGAATGGGCATCTGCTGTGAGTCTCCCACAGCTCTGTAGACGTGAGACAACTCAATTCCATGGAAACTGAAGTTTGGAAAGGATCCAGATCTCATCTTTTGTGCCCTCTGAGCTTCCTTTCATGGACCCCTTTTGTTATTTCAGGGCCTCCCTTCCCATGGCCTCCCATTCTCTTGGGCATCACTCTGGCCCTCTGTCCACTTTGGCTCTATCCCTAGCTTCTTCCTGACCACCATCCCTGGTGCACCAGTCCACAGGAGATGTGAATTTGGGCTGCTAAGCATTCACAGCTTTCCTCTTCTACAGAGACTCCCCCTCAGCCCAAAAAGAGCTGCCCCACCTAGGCAATTACTCTACTCCCAGCTGTAACTAGTAGCCAGCCATGGAGGTTGGCCCCATTACCCCAAGGTGGGACCAAGGTTGAGATGTAATTGCTGCTCCAGAGCCACCTACGAGATCAAGCAGAAGCTCTCCAAGCTCCTTCCCTCTCTCTCCTTCTGTCAACCCCGTGAGCTCCAGTCCCTGCTTCTAGTGAACATGACCCAAGACAGTGAGTAAATCTAATTTCCTACCACTCACATTCTTTTTTTTTTTTTTTGAGACGGAGCCTCAAGCTATCCCCCTGGGTAGAGTGCCATGGCATCACAGCTCATAGCAACCTCCAACTCTTGGGCTCAAGTGAGTCTCCTGCCTCCGCCTCCCAAGTAGCTGGGACCACAGGCACCCGCCACAACACCCGGCCATTTTTTGGTTGCAGCCATCATTGTTGTTTGGCGGGCCCGGGCTGGGGATTCGAACCTGCCATCTTAGGTGTATGTGGCTGGCGCCTTAGCCGATTGAGCCACAGGCACCGAGCCCACTCACATTCTAATACGTATAACAAACATGTTTTACAAACTTTTTATTTGTTTATTTATTTATTATTTTTGTAGAGACAGAGTCTCACTCTGTCACCCTCGGTAAAGTGCCGTGGCGTCACACAGCTCACAACCACATCCAGCTCCTGGGCTTAGGCGATTCTCTTGCCACAGCCTCCTGAGTACCTGGGACTACAGGTGCCTGCCACAACACCCAGCTATTTTTTTTTTATTGTTGTTGCAGTTTGGCCGGGGCTGGGTTTAAACCCACCACCCTTGGTATATGGGGCCAGCGCCCTACCCACTGAGCACAGGCATCACCCGTTTTACAAACTTTATTTTTGTTTTTTACAAACTTTTTAGACATGACAGACTCCATGTCCAAGGCTATATTTTAGGGAATTTAAATAAATGTGTAATAAATCATTAACTATAAAATGTTGGAGAGTTTTTTTGCCCTTAAATATTGAAACTAGTGACCAGGGCTCTGAGAGATAAGAATGTATTTGAACTTAAGATCTTTGACACACCTGGATAATATTTCTTGTTCCTTGTTTTACTGAGCTTTCTGGGGGTATAAATATTCTCTAATCTCCTTTTCTTATTTTACTGGGAAGAAACACAACCTTCTAATTTTGAATGCTCCGTGTACTTTTGTCAAGGAGATTATCCTCTTCCAAGCTTTACTATTAAATACCACCTAGGACATGTATGCTGCTTGTAGTTTTTTAGTTTCAGTCAAAGCTGAATCACAATTTCCACAGTGACAGAAATGTTATATTCCTCAGACTCTACCCAGCACAAAGTAGAGAATAATACTTCCTTTCCTACAGTTATTATTTTCCAAAGGAAATACTACTTGGATACCACCGTTTTCTTTTCTTTTCCAAACTTGGCCACTATGGATTTTGGTTATTTTCTGCTTCACATCTTAAGAAGCAGAGACACCATGGCTTGCTTGAAGTGGGAGGGCCAGGTTCATGCCAGAATCCAGACTTTCAGATTCTTTTTTGGTGCAGTTTTTGGACAGGGCCAGGTTTGAACCCGCCACCTCTGGTATATGGGGCCAGCGCCTTATTCCTTGAGCCACAGGGGCCACCAGAATCCAGAGTTTCAAAGCGCCTTTCTGGCCGCAGGCAGCAGCCCGTCTCTTGTGTTTGCACCTCTATGGATCCAGCTGCTTACGTTTGTGTTACTGATCTGTGGACAGTAACCGTTTCCTCAAGCCCTTGGAATTCTGTCTTGCTCTGCTGGCTTATTAAAAATGAACACTGTATGCTTTGTGTTTTGAAAATGAACCTGAACCCTCCTGGGTCTTGCTTTGGGTTCCTTCTCTGTTCAAACAAAACAGCTGCAAGATAGTTCCATTTTTATTTATTTGCTTTGTATCATTTCTCTTTTTCTAAGAGCTTAAGATACTATTCCAAAATCTTAAGGGGCACCATGGAGGGACATGAGAGATGGATCTGGGAACAGGGGAGAGCTAAGGAATGAAAGTGTTAGTTGAAAGAAAGATGAGACAGAGAGAAAGCGAGGCTGCTGATTTTCTTGGGCTCTGACCTGACCCCTTATGTTCTGATTGCTATTATATTTCTCCCAGCTGTTGCTCTTCTAGTCCAAAGAGAAGTACACAGAAAAAAGCATCAGTGTGGGCTCTGGAGTTACTTAACGGCTGGTTTTGAATCCACCACTTCCTAGCTTCTGATCTCAGTAAAATTACTTATGTGTTCTTGTAGCTTGTGAGCAGTGTGTTATATAACTTGTTCTCTGTTTTTGGTGGAATCATGTTACGGAGGCTTTTTTTTTTATTAATTGATATCTGTATACATTAATGCAAACATGGGGTACATTGTGCTGTTTTCATATACAATTTGAAACACTTTCATCAAGCTGGTTAACATAAATTTCATGTCATTTGCTTAATCATTGTATCAAAA
>CAUYQV010077296.1:0-23529 GCA_963574575.1 Galagoides demidoff
GGCCCGCCAAACAACAATGATGGCTGCAACCAAAAAATGGCCGGGCATTGTGGCGGGCGCCTGTGGTCCCAGCTGCTTGGGAGGCGGAGGCAGGAGACTCACTTGAGCCCAGGAGTTGGAGGTTGCTATGAGCTGTGATGCCATGGCACTCTACCCGGGGGGGATAGCTTGAGGCTCCGTCTCAAAAAAAAAAAAATACATTCAAAATCTGACCACTTCTTACCATCTCCACAGTTACTACCTCAATCCAAGGCACTACTACCCCCTGCCTGGCCCATTACAATACCTCCCAAGTGGTCTCCCAGCTTCCATTTTTTGCAACACTCTATCCCACTTGCCACAGAGCAGCCAGAATAATACCCAGTTTTAGCATACAGATCAATTGTAACACTCTTTTGCTCAAAGCTTCCATAAGCTTTTCATACCACGAATAGAACATTTAAATTCCTTACCACAGTGTTTATTGGCCTTAGGTGATCTGGCCCTCTCTCTCCCCAATTTATAACTATCTGTGCCCCCCTCTCTCAGCTCCACTGTCCTCCTCGTGTTCTTGGAACTCACAGGGTTCATTGCCACCTCAGAGCCTTTGCACTCTTTGTTTTCTCTGCCTAAAAGATTCTTCCACCCAGATCTGCCAATGTTTTCCTCAGTGCACCCAGGATTTGTTTAAATGTTCTTGATAATTTCATGTGAAATAGTGCTCATATTTATTAGTTTCTAACTCCTTATTTTGCTGTATATTATGTATATAGTATTTGCTATATATTTATCTATAAAAATATGTATTTTTATAGCACTCTCACCAGCCACAGTTTTCATAGCTGTTTGTTTATCTTTTTAAGTTTTGGTCTAGAGTCCCACTGTCCATATCCGCACTCACTGTAGCTGCATGGGACAGGGACCTTAATGACATTTTTTCTACCGTATATCTTAAATCTAGCAGAGTAACTGACACAGAGCAAGAACTCAGTAAACATTTGATAAGTGACAGTACAAATTGATACGGTAAGCAAGAGAGATGCATAGTGATAAAAAAAGTTACCTAAAAGTTGAGGTATCTGTTGCTAAGGAACTTCAAGTCTAGTCAGGAGGAAAAAACACACCTTATGCAAAAAATATAAAACATTACAGATTGAATGCATAAGGCCAGGGTAAGACAGAGCAAAGCAGGACATTGTATCATGGACAGTACCTGGGGCCCTCTGTCCTCGCCTGCATTTCTTTGGCATTTCTTCATACTGCCTAATCTAGTTTCTGCACATAAATGTTGACAGTGAGGAATAGATTATTTAAAAGAAATATATAAGTACAAATAGAAAATAATATCAAAAGCAAAACTAAAATGAAGGCTTGAATTACCCATGATTTACTTTTTATGTATTTGGTAATAAATGAAGATAAATATGTATTGGCTTTGGTTCAGCTGCTGGGCATTCATTGATACAATTTTTTTACATAGTGTGGTACACTATTTTGAAGATACTACTGGTTAAAAATAAAATTTATTAATTTCAATCACCAATACTTTATTCTTCCATGTCTGTGATCTGCATAAATTTTAGGAAATGAGGTTATATAGTTTCCTTGAGAATCAAGTTTGTTAAAAATTGAATATATTCTCAGAATGTAAATGAAGAACACACAATTTACTGAGCTGATGGTTGATTTAAAAAATTGTTGCTTGCTGACGTGGACAGGCTGGGGGTAAAGACTAAAATAAGATACAGCGTCCGCGCTCATGAAGCTTAGAGACATTCATTTTGTCTAGTGTTTTCAAACAATTGAGAATTAACAGATTCCAGACACTGTCTCAGGCATTGGTGAAGTTGTGAACAAAGCTTTCAAGGTCCCTACAGTTCTGGGAAATAGAAATGGTACAAATATCAACAAATGTGATTTTACATAAAGGAAAAGAACAGAAAAGAATGGGAATATGTAACAGAGGAAGCTAAATTTGAGCCTTCAGGGAAGGCCCACCTACAGAGTGACATTGAGAACAGATTCCAAGAATCAATCTGTGGGCAAAGGCAGAGGCAGGTGAGAGGGATAGGAGTGCAAACAAGAACTTCATAGTACAGTGTCACGAAGGCTTTAGGTGAAGTAAGGAAGTGAGTAGAGAATCTGCCGGTTGCTCAGAAAAAGGCAAGATAAACATTGCCATTTGGTGTCAGCAAAGCCTTAACCAGGAGGAGACGCTTGGGTCGCAGGGGTGTGAATCCGCCAGATGGATGAGAGAGGAGGGCTTAGCAGTCACAGAGAGCAGCATGTGCACCATCTGAAGGGCGCGACACTGGAGGAGAAAATAAACAAGTGGTATGACTGACTCAGCCTTGCGGGAAGTGGCTTGGTGGTGTGAACTGGTCTAGAGACCGTGGCTGGTGGAGTCTTGTTTTTCTATCAGCATGTCAGGGACGGTGACAGTTAGAAAGGTGATTAAAACTTGAGAAAAGTGCAAAAGAGTGTTCTGTGTGCTGGTCTATCCCAAGATCTGCCTGACAGCTAGCTCATGGCATGATAAACTGCGCTGCTGTAGACCAGAGATTTGCCTTTGCCTGGATACCGTGCTGGCTGAAAAATGGGCAGAGTCACAAGACAGAGAAATGGACTTGATTGTTTTAGACAACACTGCCCTTGGTCCTGGGGATAAAAACAGAGAAGTGAAGTTAAAAGCTTTCCAAAATGTTTGGGAAATGAACAAATCATGTTGTATGAATGATGACAATATTGCTGTTATTATATGAGTGCAGAATAGGTTGTCATTTTTAAAAGAATGAGAAATAAACAGGGACCACTAATTTTTCCTTTAAGAAACTGGAGTTATGAGATGGTTAATAATCTGTTCTGAACTGCTAAAGAAACTAGATGATCTTCAAAAGATTTTTTTCCACAAATTAAAAATGCAAACATATATATAAGTAATACCCAGTTTTATACAAAGTCAGAGCAAATTTGGTGGAGAGAGTTTATAATAGCAACTTGAATTGCTACCTATAAGGTACCTATTACTACGCATTAAGAAAAAAAGCATCTCCTTTAGAGAGAGTTCTTGCTTTGAAGGACTGTGATTTCCTCCCTCGTGCCCTGGAACTTGGATTTACTTGGCTGTTATATACGTTTTCTGCCTTCTCTGACTCTCTAAGTAATGGCATTTTTCATATATTCAAAAAGGTAGCAAGTGGGTTTGTGAAATGATGTCTTATTCTATGAGTTGCTGTTTGACTCGCTGCATGAAAACTGCCTTGTCATGAGAAATCTTAGTTGCAACAATTCTTTAGCGGAATTTAGTGGTTTCTTTGAGGCAACACTACTATTTAAGGCTTTTCTTGTGCCCTCGCCAAGCAGATGTGTTTATTTACATGTCTTATCTAAACAGGAAGACAAAAGGAACTCTGCTCACAGCCCTGTACTTCCTCTGATACAGAAAAAGAGGAAGAGAGATGCGAACTATTAGGGTTTATGAGAAGGAGATTGGAAATAAAGAAAAGCTGTGTAGGTGTGAATCAGACTGAGGCAGCTGTGCTTCCTCTGTAAGTGCCGTGTCAGCTGTGTGGGGACTGAACTGAACCAGAGAGAGCTAGCTGGTGGCACCGGTTTGGGGCGGGAGGTCTCCAACAATTGAGAATAGAATTGTCCTCCCTGGCGAAGAGGCTCCTGCCGGTGCACTGTTGAATCCATGTCCATTCAGGTGCAGCTAAGCACACAGGCCCAGCCCTGGTACAAGCTGTGACCGTACAAGGACGAATAAAAGCAGAGGTGGCTCCTCTCCACATGTGGATTCAAGCTTTGGACTCTTGGGGAACTCGTTGCAAGTGTAGAGTGTGTCAAGTAGAAGTCAGAATGAACGATAAAATGGTCTTTCATGGAGCGACCTGAGTGTGCTGTGACAGGGACACCAGGGGAGGCTCACTGTCCAGGGTCGGAGTTGGCTGGGAGCAAGGCTGTGGCCATGTACAGCAAAAGAAAGTGAAGAAAGAATAGCTGGTTTTTGTCATTAAAATACATTTTTAAAAAAAGTCACTAGTTGAGATTGGTGCCTTCTGTCACTTCTTAATCCCTTTCCTCAGACTTAATAACATCATACGGTAATAGAAATCTTAAGCAGACAGCAATCCCCAGTAATTCTAGTACCAGCAATGGCTTTGAAACTTCGTCTGCTGTTTCTACTCAGTGAAGGAAAGGATACTGTCAATTTTTTTTTTTTTTTTAATCTCAATGCTTCATTTGTGGATTTTTTTTTTTTTTTTTTTTGGCTGGGTCCGGGTTTGAACTTGCCACCTCCAGTATATAGGGCTGGTGCCCTACTTCTTGAGCCATAGTCACCGCCCATCAATTGTAATTATTCCTTGAAAAATATATTTAGTTGCTGTTCACCATAAGGTAAAGAAAAACGGGTATGAAACTGCTCACACACACATACAAAACACAGAGAAACATGGACTCTGGAGCTGTGTCTATCAAACTTACTTGATTCTCACAAATTTGGGACTCTATTAAATTTTGTTCTTTAAAACTCATTGTCACAGAAAATAGCTTGACGAGAGAGAATGAATAGCACCAATCTTAGGGTGGCCTTTCTCTCAACGCTTTGCCCCTAGATGTTGAAAATGGTGACGGAAGCCAACTCCTGAACTGCAGAATTAGAGTCAGGCACGGTTTTGGTTTTTAATCGATTTGTTGGCTTGTTTCCATCAGGCCAGGGATTCTCCAGCTTCTTTCTAAATCTTTAGTACTGACTGTGTGTAGTAAGAAGGGGGGTAGCCCTCTGTGCCCTGTTGGCCATTAGTCTGTAATGAGGCAGGGTCAAAAGCACAAAGGTAAATATAACTTAGGCTGCTGGTAACTGTTTTTAATAGTGAATCCATCTTGACAAGCCCAACATGTTTGTGCATGGATTTGAATTGAATAGATGGTCTGTAGAGGTTCCCAAAAATAGTGTGGACAGTTTAGGTGCGTGTTTGTGTTTAATTGTGGCAATGTTCCAAACTGAAATGGAGGGCGGTGCCTGTGGCTCAAGGAGTAGGGCGCTGGCCCCATATTCTGGAGGTGGTGGGTTCAAACCTGGCCCTGGCCAAAAACTGCAAAAAACAAACAAACAAAAAACCCTGAAATGGAGACTTGTTGTATTTAATAAGAGGATCCCAAATACGGATTTTAGGAGGATAGTATGAGACCATATATTTATAAAATCTTATTTCCTTCAGTAAAAAACTAAGAAAGAACATTATTTCTAGTTTCTTTTAAATTTGTCTTTAGAAGAAGAAGGAGCAAAAGAATGATATCAGGAGGTGGCAGGGGTAGGCCGTGTTAGCATTTATACCTTCCCAATGATGAGGGGAATGCCAGTGCTCATCAGTACAGTTCTGTTTGGCAGTGATATGAATCTATTTGAATGTTTAGGGGAAATCGTGATTTTCTGCAGAGGAAATGTATTCAAAATATGCACTGCCTCGGGTTCCCGGTGTTTGTTTTTAGTATGAAGGTGCTTTCAACTATAGTAGGTACTTTCTTGGTAAGCAAAGCGTTCTGACACGTGAACTGTCTTGGTCTTTGGCTAGCTGTTCTGTTTCCTAGCTATGTGAGTGGTTCATGTGCCAGGAGCTGCAGATAGATAAAAAGTGTGACTGGGTCCAGGGATGAGAGCACAGGCATGCTGCCTCTCGTGTGATTGTTTTTATAGTGGATCTCCTTCTCCCTTTCAGTCGCTGTAGCTACTTATTCTTAGACATGAGGACAAGTTACCAGTTGATGCTCTAAATGAGAGATGAAAGAGTAGAAGAAGAAAGGTAATTGTCACGTTTTGAGAATTTCCTGCATACTGCTCCATGGGCATTCCAAACATCAGCGCTTAGGGTGGAGTAAAGTGGGTTTTCTATTTTGGAATATAAAAAACACGGTCAAGGAGAAGAGTGAACAAGCGACCCGCACTGAGATCTATTTTTGTTTCTGAATTACTGCTGAATTGGTTTTATCCTAAGTAAGAGCTCTTTTCATTTTCTAAATCAAGTATTTTGACAGCTCTAAATACAAACTGGATGGTTTTTCAGGAGAATAATAACCTGCTCTACTTGGTTTAAACAAAATAGAGTCATAGGGATAGTCATATACAAAGATGATACTTGCTCTGTGCTTCTCACTTCCCCTTGGATGATGGATTCGTCACAAGGTCACAGTGGACAGGTTTAAAGCACAGAATTGCCTAGGCTTTCCGTGAACTTGTTGATGTGATGTATTAGAAATAGTAATTTAGTTCTTCATTGAAGTTCTGAACTTCATCTATTTAGCTCAGCTAGCTGGTTCCATTTCCTTTCGTTTTCTTCCCCTACTCAACTAAGAAAATAGATACGGCATTTAAAGGGGTGCTCTGGGCTATTTTGAAGATCAGCAAAGAGCATTTTGTTTTCATTTCTCCTAAGTTCTATGTAAAATTTGGGAAGCGGGAAAATAACAAAATATGGCCAGACCCAATTAAAATATTGTATTCAGGACGGAGATTGAAACATAACTAAAGAGAAAGCTTCCTACAGATGCTCAAAATCTGTCAGGCTTCTGAACTAGCTGAATCTCCAGTGAATCTTCATTATTGGCTAGGGGAAATTATATGGTATTCTCCTCCTTTGTATAGCCTGAAAATTTATTGAATTGCTACTAACAGCTCGCAGAAGGTAAGGAAACTTCCCAGAGGCAATTATGCTACATTTTGCTGAATTTTTCTAAATTTTTCCCTTGTGTGATAAGGCTTTAAATGAAACGAAGGAAAACAAAATGCTAACGTAGACCATCATGACCTTGTCTAGAAGTAGTCCATACTCACAGTTTTTGAGAACTGGTGTTTGAAGATAGATGTCTCAGACGATGGCTAATGGCCGATGGTCCAAGCCAGAGGAGAAGCTCAAGACCATGTAGCTGAGGGTAAGGCTGATGTTGGAAAGAGCTGAGCAGCTGTTTGGTGGCTGTGTTCACACTCATCATTAGTGGAGCCTCTTTCATTCTGTCACATTAATTTCTTGTTTCACATTTGTGATGATTCAACTGCGCTCTTTATTAGAAAGGATAGTATGTGCATAAAGGTTCACTGAGTGAAAATATTCTGAAATAATTATACTGGGCCAAATATTTTCCTTTTGATAGAGGAACACTAAAGCTCGGCATCAGGCATTAACTGCAAATGTTTGAAAATTGACTTTTGTTGTTCATTATGCTGTTCAGAGTATGTCATTTTGTGTTGCTATTAGAATTCAATTAAAAGGGGCTCCAGAGAGGTAAGGCAAGGAAACTTCATCATGTAGAGCTCACACATTGTCATTTATGATCTCTCAAGTCACCAAGCATCTATCTATCTATCTACCTACCTACCTACCTGTGTGATTGCTTATTTTAAGTTAATTTTATTGACTTAATAAAATGCACCCTTTTAAGTGTATGTGAATGAGTGTTGACAAATTTAACCCTCCATGTAAACACTGCCACAATCAAGATATAGAATATTTTCATCACCTTCGAAAGTTCCCTAATGTCCCTTCCTACATCACCAGTCCCACTGAGGCCCCAGGGCACCACTGATATGGCTTCTATCCCTTTATATTAGGTTTGTCATTTTTTAGAGTTTTATATTGAATGAAATCATACAGAATGTACAAGCTCCTTTTGCTTAGCAAAGTGTTTTTTTAAGACGTACTTAGTTGTGTGTTTCAATAGTTCATCCCTTTTTGATACATAGGATGTCACTGTATAAATATATTAAATATTCATAGATATTCATTTCTTTTGAGTAGGAATGAACTCAAAAGAGGAATTTTGGGGTTACATGGTAGGTGGGAATTTTGGGGTTACATGGTAAATGTATGTTAAAATTTATAAGAAACTGGAAAACTTTTTTCTAAAGAGGCTGAATATTTTCAGTTTTCTCTAGAAATATATAAGATTCCCATTTGTTCCATGCCCTTGTCAAGACATGGTACTATCAGTGTTTTTTAAAAACTTGTTGTGGTTGTACGATATTATATTGTGACTTTTCATTTGTATCAGTCTGTAGACTAAAGGTATTCAGTATATTTTCACGTGTCTTTGTGTCATCGATTGTGTGCATGTGTGTTTGTGTATGTGTATACATATATTTCTTTCCCTCTTTCTTGATGCAGAGTCTGTTCAAATCTTCACCCACTTTTTTTTTTTTTTTTTGAGACAGAGCCTCAAGCTATCCCCCTGGGTAGAGTACCATGGCATCACAGCTCACAGCAACCTCCAACTCCTGGGCTCAAGCGAGTCTCCTGCCTCAGCCTCCCAAGTAGCTGGGACTACAGGCGCCCGCCACAACACCCAGCCATTTTTTGGTTGCAGCCATCATTGTTGTTTGGCGGGCCCGGGCTGGGGATTTGAACCTGCCACCTTAGGTGTATGTGGCTGGCACCTTAGCCACTTGAACCACAGGCGCCGAGCCATTCACCCATGTTTTTATGGTGTGGTTTGCCTCATTGAATTGTAAAAGTTCTTTATAATTCTTGGAAACAAGTCACTTTTAGATGTATGCATTATGATCATTTTCCCCCAGTTTGTGGCTTGCCTTTTCATTTCCTTAGTGGTGTTTTTTTAAGAGTTAAAATTTTGTATAAGTTCAATTTATTGGTTTTTTTCCTTTTAAGTTTCTCATTTTGTATTGAGATTCTGACCTTAGTTAATTCTATCACCATATGTACTTAGTGATCCAAAACGGAAACTTGGTCCTTCTTGACTAATCACTTCCCTTCGTGGGCTCTGATGAACTGCCTCCTAGGCCTCTCCAGACTCCATAAACTTCTCTCCATCCTCACTCCTATTCCTATTCACCTAGTATACATAATCATTTTTTTCTTGCCTGGATTTATGTGATAATGCTCTTGGGTGGTCTTTAAAAAATATTGACCTTCCATAAGATACTGCAATCCCATTACTAGGTATCTACCCAGAAGAAAAAAAAAATCATTTTACCATAAGGAAATTTGCTCTCAAATGTGTGTAAGAGCTCAATTCATAGTCACAAAGATGTGGAGATAACCCAAGTGCCCATCAACCCATGAATATTATTCAGCCATAAAAGAGATGGAGATTTTTTATCTTTTGTATTTACCTGGAAGGACTTGGAGAACATTCTCTGAAGTACAGTGTCTTAAGAATCTTAAATCATCTCATCTACCCAATACTATGTTGAAAACTAGTAGATTAACAACTAGAGGCCCACATGAGGGAAAAACACAATTAAGTTGAAGGAGAAGGGAGGAGAGAGAGGTCTGTATGTTCCCACCTAATGAGTACAGCGGGTATATAGGATGCTCCTGACTGAAGGACTCAATGACTACTTGTACTTTACCTTCCAAATGTGAGCAATATTAAAAGAAAATGTTAACCTCGTTCTAATAGTTTCTGCTTAAATCCCAGAAGTGATCACCATTGTTCTTAGAACAAAATATAAACTTTTAAATATGGTCTCTAATGATATGGACCTAATTTAAAGTTGCAGTTTCCTATTTTTCCATATTCTTCCTTCAGAATAACCTGCAATGTTCAACTCTTTAGTCATGTTGAACTTCAATCATTTCTTCAATTACTCTAATTTTTTTAGTTGCATATCCTGAGTCAAGTTACTTTGTACTCACATTTTGTCAGTCTGAGAAGGCATCTTTTCCTCTTTGAGGACTTCTCTCACTCCCGAGGCTGTATAGTGTGGCTCTGACAGTGCTGTGGATTTAGTGGGTCTATAAATAGGCAAGTAATGATGTATGTTCAAGAAAATGGGATTAGTGCTATGGAAAGGACCTCATGAAAGCAACACTTTTAGGTGAGGAGTGCATTTTGTTTCAATGTCATCATTTCCAGTGTGAAACGTTGCAATTATACCTGTATGCACTCCATATAATTGCACTAGCAGGTCTAACAAGGATTCTTAATGGTTTGAAATAGCTATAAACCAAGGCCAATCGGCACAGTGAGCAGAGGCCCTTAGGGGGCAGCAGAGGACCAGATAAAGGGAGTGATGTCTGTAATTAGGCAGGGGGTTAAATTATTTGCCCCTTTATTCTTCAATAGTAAGTAAGGATACCAGCTAAAGGAGTTGAGATGTGATAACTCGCAAGTTCAAATGCTTCTAGGAATGTGATAGGAAACATACTTCTGTAACTGTGACCAGTGTAAGACACAGGATAATCAAAGTTCTATGGATGTCTAGAGGGCTCATGTTCTACCAGGAGTCATGCAAATGAATCTGAATGCATGCACACGAAACAAAGCTTTGCTGGACAATTCACAAGCTATACCTCTGCAGGTGTGCCCTGAGTCTGTGGCTCTGGGATGCCATCTGAGGAGGGGCGTGAAGGGCAGTGCATACTGAGCCACAAAGGGAGCTCCATTTGAGGATGGGAAAGGAGGCGGGAAGTATCAGCAGGTGAGCACTAGAATCAGGATGAAGAAAAGATGGAGATTGAGGACTGAGCTGGGATCTGTTATATAGAAGCTGGTTAGGACAGTGATTCATGAGTTTGTAAGGGCTGAAGAGGAAGTGAGGGAATGAATCATTATTGGGCACCTGCTATGTGTATCATCAAATGTGTATACAAGTTCTCCCTATTCTCTTATCAACTCTTATCCCTGAAAGAATGAGTTATTTTCTTCATTTACACATGAACAAATTGAATCTCCTTGGGCAAGTTCACACAGAACCCAGACCTGTATCAGTCTCTAAGCTAAGTGGGAGAACTGGTAAACTGAGGTTTGGGAATGAGCAACAGGTTGATGAGGTACTATCAGGGTTATAGGTCAGTGCTTCTTAAGATTTAGAGTGTATCTCAGGAGCAGTGGGATAAAGCCTGAGACTTTGTATGTCTAACCAGCTTCCAAGAGATGTCCGTGTTGTTAATCTGTGGGTTACATTTTGAGAAACAAGATTATAGGCCAGGCTCAACTGGACCTTACTTATATTGCTACATTAGATTGCGTTGAAGAATACAACTAGAATTCATTTATGAATATAACTTTTGTGGGAATGAGGGGCTTAATTACACACTGGCTAGTTTCTGATGTGAGATTTTCTTGTTTTCTGTCAGAAGATCTAGATTTTAATCTGTGCTCTACTTTCCTGCACAAGTGATTCTGGGCAAAGCAACTCTTTGAAGATTTAGTTTCCACATTTACAAAAAAGGAATAATAAAAAGGGTCTGCTCCTAAATATATGTTAATACTTAACATTGTAAAAATAATTTGGCGAAGACCTTGGCATAATTTTGGATATCATCATCATCATTGTTATTTTCATGATTAGTTTATATTTACATTTTTTTTCTTGAGGATGGATACTTTTGTAAAATATAATAAAAATGTTCTGGCTATATCAAATTGCTATAAAAGATATTAAACATTTACTTTTACTTTCTAAGTTTCCTCTTACTTTCCATACTTACTTCTCTTGGATGTCTCTGGCTATGGCTCCCATTGGAAATAGCTATAGTTTAACCCACAGTCTTGAGCTTCTCCCATTTACTCAGGACTCCCGACTACTCTGTTCCCATAACTTGCTACTGGAATAAATAGATACATGTACCTTGTAAAGAGTTCAAGGTGACAACTCATTGATCCACGGTGAGAACTATAGAAACTACATCTTTGACTGGGACTACTTTTAGTTTTTTCATCTCTTGTACAATTTAACAGATATTTTGGAGAAGGCTCAATATTTATGGTAGAAGAGATTTCAATCTTTAGAGTGGATGATTGAAGATCGACAGTTTCTGTGCCTGACATCTTTTCAAGTTTGGCTTCTTATCTTCCCTCAAATATTTAGATGTAGTTAACTTCATCACCTATGTAGAGGCTGTTTTTGTAATTTTCCTCGGAGTGACTTCTTCTGGATATACCTGGTCCGAGGACTATGAAATACTGTTTATAGAGAAGGAAAATTCATATTGTGGTAGCCGTGCCGGCCCGATTTTTACATCTCCCCATTCATGTAATCATTTATATGAAACTTCCTTTATTGGGCAACAACTCACAGTTGAGGGAATTAGTTTATAATAAACCACTTGGCTTATGTTACATAAAATTAGATCAGATCGATTTCCTTCATCCTTAATTCTTTCCACATCACGTCAGAATGCTCCTTAAATGAGATGCCTGTAAACAGATCTGGCTCCTTAAGGGAGATGAAAAGATATGAACATAAATGTCAAACTGCTTTTGGGGAAAGAAGATTTTTCCTTTTGTGAATGATCAACTGAGGAATGGCAGAATGCAGAGCTGGGTATAAGAGAATATTTTAGGAGAAAACGAAATAGCCAAGATACACTATTTTTATTTCTTGTTCAGTAAATTGACATATTTTTGATTCTGAAAGCTCCCTTATCTTAACCCTAAAGGAAAGAATGTTGTTACTTTAAAAAAGTATAGAAAACCATGTTTTATTTATAAGAGATGTCAGAGTCGAAGTGAGCACTACAATATTGGAAGGCCTCCTGCGAGTACACCACTTTATAACACTGATTTGCTGCAAGGACATAGCAGCTCGCATTAAAGCACAGATAGATGGGGCGCCATTTTTTATGGCTTTAAATACTAGAAAACATTTTATGGCTTTCCTTGATTCATAGTAATGCAAAGAGTCAATGAACTGGGTGACCAAACAAGCTAAGAAGAGGTTGTATTCACCTCCTGACATTAGATATTTTTTCTCTTTTACACATTCCTTGAGATGCTGGAATTCTTGCAACCTGTGTAGGATTTATTGCCGTAATTCTCACTTTTGATTTTCATTATATTTCCATTAATCCTCATGTTCTTTCTTGTGACTGTGTGTTCTTTCTCCATATAATTATATGAAAGTGAAAAGTAAGTGATGATTTTGAGTGTTGGTGGCTGCATCTATTTTTCTCTGGTCAGAGAAATGAATGTACTTAATTACCTCAAGAAAGAGAAGGAGAGGGAGGCGGGGTGGAGAAAGAGAGAGACCAGGTTATTTCAACTGAGTTCCACCAAAATATAATTGGATGATGAAATATGTTGTGGTTGTATTCCTAGAATATCAAGTCACTGAGTAGTAATTACGATTTTTAGGTCAGGTGTTGACATGCACTCAGTATGGATGGCAGGAAGGGAAAGATAGTGAGAAAAACGGGTAGCTCAGTAACTCGTGAAGTCCTTAGACTAGCAAGCTGGTCAAGATCATTTTAAACATTAAGTAGCTTTACATTTTTTTTTTTTCCAGACAACTCAAATATCAACTCAGGAAAAGCAGTAAACATTAACATTCTGTGGGTTAGGTTGCATCTCACATCCTTAGAGGAGTGTGTGTATGGTTTGTGCAAACCTCTCAGTCATAGGACCATCAACAAGTAGGGAAAAGAAGACTTACAGGATGTCTCAATCAACTGATGTCTGACTGTAGGCACAAATATTTTCCTTTCAAAGTGGGTGAATATCGAATGTCTATTTTCATGCATAGTAATGAGCAGCTAATACTTTTCGCAATCTTTCTTGATTTTGTTTCTCTGGGCAGACACTGGGCAGGTAGCACACATACCAGACTCCGAATATCTCTAAAATCAGATTTATCTTTTTTCCATGTAGGAGTGCCTGAGTAGACCCTGAGTCTGATAGATGATTAGCATACGGCAGACATTTAGTTACTATTCCGTGATGATGATGGATTTGAGGCCATATATATATGTTTTTGTGAACAAGAGTAAAAAAAAAAAACTAATGAATCTTTATTAGGCATTTATTTCAGGTAAGATGCTAAGCATTCCTTGGGGATTAAAATAAGGAAAAACTCGTCATTAAATCAACCCTAAGAGACAGATAATATTTTCCCCCTTTCATAGATGGAAACAAAAATAATAGGGCAAGAAGGAACTGAGAGAAGTATTGGCCAATATTGCGGTTAGAACGTGGAATGCGTTAGCCCTGATGCGAACCAATGCATCACTATCTTAGCGCTCACCCTCCTAACTAAGCACCACATTATTCTGCCTTGCCACATAATGCTCCAAAGTTGTGGCAATAACCATCAAAGAGGTAATTTAAGGGAAGGGCTGACTTCAAGAAAGAGGGCTATCAAAGAAAGAAAGTACACATTTTTGTAACAATTTGCTATGGTAGCAGGACGTTTTGATTTTATAGAAGATGGTTTGTTAGATAGCATTTTAACGAACCAGCTTCCGCTTGGGTCCCAATGTAGTCATTCCATCTATATAGCAAGTGAGTGGCTGTCTACGTTTATTATGTTATTTTGGAGAGTTTTTGTTCTGAACACAGAAGTAAATGGGGTATCCTGAGAAATGGCAGGTGGTGTGAAAGGGCAGACGTTCCATTTAGCCACAACCTGCATGACATATATACGTTAAAATACACATTTATATGCTTATACTCATTCTCTTGCACATTCTTTGTCTCTCTTTTATAAAACTAAGTGTAAATACTTTTAGCAGCTTATTGGAGAGCAGGAAATTCTCTTCCAAGGTCATTATTTATCATGGGGCTCATTTCATAGACGGGGCAGAGGCATACCCTTCTGTATCCCTGAAGCAGGCATGGTTTCCCCAAATGTGTCACCTGCCTGCCTTGATAGTCTTTCCCACAGTTCTCTTCAGCAGAGAATTCAAGGATCATACTTGTCAGTCCTGAGGTATATATTTTAAAGCATCTCTTATAGGGTAAATTTTTTTCTTGTAAGTAAAACTTTTAGTGCTGTTATGCAAATGACTAGAATAATGTAATTTTCCTAATCAAAAAAGAGTTTGGGAAAGCAAATATTACAGTTCTTCCTTTTTGTTTGTTTCTAGCCATTGTTAAGGAGAGGTTTGGCTCCCTATTTTAGAAAACCTCAATAAGCATTCCCAAACTTAAATGACATTTCTGTTTTCACAGTCTGGGAATACTTGAGCAGATCTGACATTCACCAAAATTGTTCTCTTCTTTATATATATTGTTTTACTATGTATTTAATCCTATGTTATTAATACACCCAGAATTCTGAGTATGTTGTCTTTATCTTACCTTCATTATTTTGTTTTTATTATTACGTATACATTAATTGTGTGTGTATATATATATATATACTGGAAGTTTAATTATGATTGTCATGATTTATAGGATGGGTTAAACCCAGTTAGCATATTCTTTTTTTTTCTTAAATCACTCGGAGATTCTTGTTATCTTGCCTGCTAAAGTGTGCATAAAGGCAAAACCATCCTAACAAGAATAGGATTAAAATCAGGCAGAATTCACAGAACAGTTTCAGCTTTTGTGCTGTTTTAAATTTTATTTTATACGCTACAGTAATATCTGATGTTTTCCTCTTTTTGAATACAAAAGTACAAATTTATTTTATATTGGAGGGGGGAGAGAGAGAGATGATAAAGAGAGAGGGAAAGGAACAGAGAGCAGGGAGTGAGGGGGGAAGGAACGAGAGACTGGCACGGCATTGCAAAGAAAGAAAGGAAGAATCTGAGGGGTTTTTTTAGGAAGCAGAAAAAAAGCATATCTTTATGTCTCTACTGATGGTTGCCTTCCAAGCCTCCTTTTTGATCAAGTGTATAGTATAGGTGTCAAGCTAAATGTTTTACTTTAAAACTCTACTGTTCTGTATATTAGCAGTAACCTCCACACAGTGAAAGCTATTTACTTCAGTCACTGCCTTTCCTTTCAAAAAGCGTCTACCTGTTTACCGGTACCCACTGGTATATTTTACTTGGTTGTGGATGAGGAACTGGGAAAACCAATTATCCTGGCCTTGCACATTTCCCCAGCCAGTGATCAGTCCTGTACTTTAATCATGGTGTCATATAATGCAGGGTCATTTCTGGCTTTCAGCTGAATTCTTGCAACTGTCTATCATACTTTGTCTACTGGTAAAAATGGATCCACATCTGCCCAGTTTTATTGCCCAATTCATAGGTGTGTATTGGGTTTTGGAGACAGCGTAGCATGATGAAGGAATTACTTAAGATCTGGTGTCAGACGGTCTGACTTCAGTGCAGGCTCCGCCGCTTACTAAGGTATTTGATGTGGGGCATGTTGTGAATCCTGAGCAACTGAGTTTCATCAGCGTCAATGATAAACTGTGGCTTATTAAACAGTGGTATTAATTAGGTGCTTGGATCATACATTTTATGTAAGTTATATATATAAATTATATGTAATATGAAAACATAATTTTAGTTATATATGATCAATTAGATATTTTATTTCACACATTATATATTATGGTATGCGGCTCATATGTGTGTGAAAATTTGTTTCTCTGTTTAGTTTCTTTTTAAAAATTTTTTTATTAAATCACAGCTGTGTACATTAATACAGTCATGGAGTACAGTGTGCTGTTTTTATATACAACTTGAAATATGTTTGTCAACTGGTTAACATAGCCTTCATGGCATTTTCTTAGTTATTGTATTAAGACATTTATATTCTACATTCAGAAAGATTCCCGTGTACCCTTATAAGATAGTAAGGGCAAAGAGCTATTTAATCCTTTTTGTTTCATTTCACAGTTGCCATGCTTTATCCCAGATGAATTGATGCATTCACTCTTTTGTCATTTTTAGCTTCAGAAATCACTTCTTTTTTTCTGCCAAAGTATGGGCAAGAACCCCAGCAATCCCTGGTTGGAATAGTTGCTGACCTTGAATTATTGGTTGGTCTTAGAGAACGTGGATTGTGGTACATGTTAATTTCTTATCCTCTTGAGAACTAGGAGATTTTTACCTGAGGTTCAAAATATCTCAAGGGTGTTCTCTGGACATTGTATTTAATATTTCCTGTGATCTAGGTGTAAATTTCACACTGGTAGATGCCTAAAATATCCTAGTATCTCTAGAAAGGTAAAATTAACTGTGTCTGCCCCATCAGCCCATACTCCATAGTGTAGCTATTAGGTTAAAGTGGATGATGTTAGTTGTAGCTGGAGCAGAAGTATATTCTAAGAAGAGAGAATAGTGTAAGCAAAGATAGAGGGATGAAAAACTTCTCTTAAGTGTTTGGGAAATGGTGAAACTCCACTGTGGTCAGAGCAGAGAAATAGCATTCTTTTTGTGATGAGAAAAAGAATAAGAAATTAGCCTGGAAGGCTCCGAGAGTGAAAGGCACATTTTGAGGGCACACATGCTGGGTTAATTCCAAAGTGTTAGAATATTATTTTTAGCACTCTCAGATCCCTGATTCAGGGTGAAATATCCTGATGATATTTTAAGTTTTGCTTATTGTGTCATCTCACAGAGATAATCTTTGCATATATGAATTCAAATATTAGCAAAGATTATGATAGAGTATTAAAGATAGGAAAGCTGGGCACTAAATATTTGAACATAAATTTTCTTTAAAGGGTCTTTCTAGAAAACGGATAGAGTTGATTGATAGTAGGGGAAATTTTAGACACATTACCCACCTGGGGTTCAGGCTCCTGTGCTTTGATATAGACATTTTTATTTCCTCTGTGACTTCTACTACATTTAAGATGATTTTTGGGGGGGCAGGGGGAAGAGGGTCTTACTCTGTTACCCAGATAGAGTGCAGTGGTATTATCATAGTTCACTGCTATGTCACACTTCTGAGCTTCCCAGGTACTAGACTACTGGTGAGGGCTATTATGCATGACTAATTTTTTCTATTTTTTTGTGGAGATGGGAGTCTTGATCTTGCTTAGGCTGATTCCATCCTCCTGCCTTGGCCTCCCAGAGTGGTAGGATTATAGATAGGAGCCACTGCACTGGGTCAATATTACATTTTTGAAGAAGATGTAATATAGTGATTTCAATTCCTGCAACAACTTCTCTAAGCCATAGAATAGAATCTGCTCCTGGAGACCGTTTGTGCTCAGAATTGAACTGTTAAATTTCACAGATTGAGAGATCTGAGATGAAGTAAGGGCTTTTAAGTCTTACTGCTGTCATGTGTACGGAAGCCTTTAGCTACTCCATGATTAGAAACAAAAATCAAGGAAGCAGAATGGAGGATTGATGGAAGAACTCTAGAGACTAGAGGTGAGACAAGTTAGATGTCAAAGAAAGGACATTGACGGATTAAACCAGAGCAGTAAGGATCAAAGAGGCATTTTGATGCAGAAGGTATAAAACTTAGAACAGATTGTCAAGAGGTGAGATGTTGGAGAAGTAAGTAAGGAAAACTCTGAAGTGTGCAGTGGGGTAAGTGGTTAATGGTGATTGATACTGTTAACTGTTAGAGAAGAAAGAATGAGCTGAAATAATGACACAGGTAAGGGTAAACTAGGGATGAGGAAAACAAAAAGGTCTGGACTAGTGTCTCTAGGTAGTAATAATTGCCAAAGGAGGAATAAAAGTTATATACAGCCTCAACAATGTCATGGCTAAAGGTGAAGAACAGGTATTAATATTGACATTCAAGTTTCAAGGGCTCCTCTTTAGCTACAATAGCATTTTGTTTGTTTGCTTGCTTGTTTTGAGACAGAGTCTCACTATGTCACCCTTGGTAGAGTGCTGTGGCATCACAGCTCACAGCAACCTCAAACTCTTGGGCTTAAGCAAATCTTTTGCCTCTGCCTCCTGAGTAGCTGGAACTACAGGCACCCACCACAACAGCTGGCTATTTTTTTGTTGCAGTTGTCATAGCTGTTTACCAGGCCGGGGCCAGTCTCAAACGTGCCAGCTTTAATGTATGTGACTGGCACCCTACTCACTGAGCTATAATAGCAGTTTTCAATATTCTCCCACTTTAAAACTTATGAAGGCAATATCCTTCTTAAATATATCCCACTGAGTTTTACTGTAGGCAAAATTGGCTTTATAGCATGTAAAACTGTTTATTAGCTAACTGTAATTCCACCCCTTTCTTTCTAAATATCCAAGTGAATGAATGTTGTATTATAATGGCAATAACTTTATATGAAGTCTATATTATTTTTAAGTAGTTTTATTTCAGTTTTGATAGTCTCAACCATTATTTTAGTAAATTACATGTAATATGCCTCTCAACTAATCTTAACATTGGAATATTAAAGACTCGTCTATATTTAAAAATTGTTGAACATGTTGGCCCAGCAAAAGGGGCCCTCCACAGTTGGACCCCATGTTACATTTTACTTTCCAAAATTGAGTGCAAGAATATCTCTCACCCAGTATGGATTTCTAGAAATTTCTCTGGAACTAGAGTTCCATTCCTCTCTTCTTCAATCCGAGCATATTTATAATTTGCATGCATGGAAACAAAGGCAGTAGAGATGAAAACTTATGAATTCTGAGGCAATTTTAACAACAAAAAAAGGCAATACAATTTCCATATTACTCATCAGAAGGAATGTTAGTTGTGAAGCTCTGAGGCACCACAGAAATAGTCCCAACTGTCCTGAAGCTGCCATTCTGTGAGGAAGCTCAAACTAGTTCATAAGCAGAGACAACAGCATGAAGCTCTGAGACTATACAAAGAGAGAGATACCTGGTATGAGGTTTCATTTCTGTCAACTTGTGTGAGCCAAGGGGATGACCAGAGAGCTGGCAAACAATATTTCCAGGTTTAAGTGAGGGAGTTTCAGAACAGATTAGTATTTGAATTAGCAGACCAAGCACAGATCTATCTTTAATGTGTGTGCATCTGTTGAGGGCTGCAATAGAGCAAAAATGTGGAGCGCCCAGGTGCCGTGGCTGACCCCTGTAATCCCAGCACTCTGGGAGGCCCAGGTGAGGGAATGCCTGAGCTCAGGAGTTTGAGACCAGCCTGTGCAAGAGCAAGACTCCACCTCCACTTTAAAAAGTGGAAAAAACTAGCTGGGCAATGTGGCAGGTGCCTATAGTCCCAGCTACTCAGGGAGAATGAGGCAAGAGGAGTTTGAGGTTGCTGTGAGCTATGATACCAAGGCACACTAACCTGGGGCAACATGGTGAGACTCTATATCAAAAAACAAACAAACCCAAACAAAAAAGATGGAGAAAGAGCAAATTTGTTCTTTCCCTGAGCAAGGACATCCATCTTCTCCCCTTGAACATGGAGCTTCTGTTTCTAGGGCCTTTGGTTTGTGGGATTCACACCAGAGGTGACTCTGATTCTCAGGTCTTCAGCCTCAGATTGAGAGTTACATCATCTGCTCCTCTGGTTCTCAAGCCATTGGACTCAGACTAAATCACACCCCCAGCTTTCCTGGGTCTCCAGCTTATAGACAATATATTGTGGAATTTTTCCACCTCCACAATCATGTGAGCCAATTCTCATAATAAATTTTCTCATGTGTGTGTTGGGGATGTGAGCACATGTGTGTACCCTACTGGTTCTTTTTCTCTGGAGAACCCTGAGTGATACTGAATAATATAGCTGGCTAGTCCCCACAGGCTCCAGCTTTTACTGTTCCAACTCTAGAAGGTCTGATTACAAGTTCATAAGAGAACTCAAGTCAGAACTCTTCAGCCGAGTCCTTTATGAATTCCTAACTCACAGAACCATGGCAGACAATAAAATGCTTTTTACTGTTTTAAATTTGGAGGTTATATTTTATGTAAGAGTAAGGTCTGGGATAGAATTTAGTAAATGAAAGTGGGTTTACCTGAACCAAAAAAGTAAATCCTATGGCAATGTACTTGGGATAAATTCCCAGTTAATACTGGAAAGGCCTTGGGGAGACTATCAGGAAAGCCTAAAGGGCCTTGGAGAAGGTGCTGGTGAAGTCCAAAATGTTCTTTTAATCATTCCTTATGCTGCTTAGTGCCCCTCTATGCATATCTGGAATCTCTGCTAGGCAGGATCAACTTGAGGAAACTTCAAGGAAGAAGGCAAGATTGAGAATAATAATTCTGTTAATTGGAAGGTGGCAGATCTACATGATTTTATAGTGAGATTTTAGATTGGGAAGCATAGACTACTTAGTAAATTATTGTGAATGACAGGGTTTACCAATGCAGTGGATCACATTCCAATTTGATGGGAAAGTGATCACTGTAACTCCGCAGATCAATATCTGCACCCAGACAGGTGATTTAACTGGTGTACTTCAGCAGCAGACAGGAGATATCTACTAAAAAGAGGACTTGCTACTTTATTCCAAAAATGCATGCCCACAGACAAAAATACACTTTCACATTTGGTTCCTACACATTCTGACTATAGCATTATATATATCATACATACGAGATTATATACATATAATTTCAATCCTACATACATTTAGAACAAAGAACAGGTGAATAAATCTAATCATACTGCATGTTCAAGAGGCCAACATTCAATTGTATGTTTCGATCAATATCAACTATGGAGTGAATGGTGAAAAATGATTTTACGAAAATACCTTCTTTATCCTTTAATAGCCTATAGAGTCAACTTTTATCTTAATATTTCAGTGAGTTATTTCAGTTTTCTTATTTAAAAACTAACAGCAATGGTATCATAATTTCTGCCTATCTCATTTGATTCAAGAATTTCAGTATTTCTCATTTATCTATTCTTTTTGTACACACCTGACACACAAAAGGAAAACTGTCTTTTTAAAAAGCAACAGGTTACTTTGTCTTCCTACAAATCAAACAACTTTTTGACTAAATTTTTTTCATACCTTAATTTAGAAATTAAGACTTGATTTAAATTAGCTGGTTGCTTTTCAGTATAACTTTCCTGGGTGGCCACTGACCTCCCAGAGAGCAGAGTCCAGGACACTCTGGACTCCGCAGCAATGTGTTTTGTGGTAGAGCTCTATTTTTCCATTCAGGGCTCTATCCTACTGTTTGACTGTTGGCGTGTTTGAATTAAAGGCCACCTACAATCCTGTACTCTGCAATTCTCTGACTTTTCATCCAAGATTCCAAAACTGTTACTTTGTTTTCATCATGACCAATTTGACTTGACCCATTTTAGGTAGGTAGTGCTTTTCCCAAAATTTTAATAAAATGTTATTAATGGCAAGTTGATTGTGGAGGTTGGATGGGAATCTCCTTTTCTCAGTTCTGAAATGATGATTCAGGACCAACATTTAAGATAATCTAGGACAAAAATTTTAAAAAGTTCCTTCTCCAAGATTTATAGTTTTTTAGAGGGGCTTCTGCTATCCTGTTAGCTGTTCATCAGAGTTGCCTTTGGTAGGGAAGGCATCTCCCCCTAAAGGAAGTGCCAAATCCATAGAAGCCTGTTGTACCATGGAATGTTCTCAATACCAATTCAATTTGGTGTTACTGAAAACCACAAACTGCTCTGGGATGATGAAACTTTCAGTTTTCAAATTTATTGACTCCACCAAATGAACACATTCATTTACATTGAAACAGTAGTTTAAAACAAATTTATTACTTTCCCCCCAAATGGATTCTCAGTTTCATTTCTCAAGTATGTACATTTTCAATTTGAGCATGAATGGTCCAAGCAGCTATTTCTGATACTTTGGCTAGAAGGGAGGAAGAAAAAGTACACATGGTATAAGTTTTTCTCCCTTGTTCTGTGTTCTTGCTTAATTGAAGGTTGTAAATCCCTTGGAGAGAAAGGGCAGTGCAAGTGGATTTTTAAATTAACTACTTCCATGTCCCACTCAAACCCTTTGCTATGTCTTACCAAGATATCTGGAAACTCCCTTGGTTGGGTTGCAAAGGATAGGTGATTTAGGGGATTGCCCAGACACAGGTAAAGGATAGAACTCTTTAGTGTAAGCAGAGTACATGAACTTAATGCGTAAAGATGGCCACACAAAAGAGTATACTCTACTACATTGCAATCGAAGAACAAAGCTGCTTTACCATCAAGCAGCTCTGAAGAGTTGCTGATCAGGATAAGGTTGCCTTCTGGATCCTTTGAGATGCTCTCCTCTTCTAATATGGAAGACTCTGAAGTCCTCCAGGTCCTTACAGACTATACTGTAGAAGCTGGTTATATAATTGCAATTCACCAGATGGAATTAATTCCTATACCTTTGCACTTCCCTGGGTATTTACAGACCCTGGGTGAATGGAAGATCGTTTTTCTAATCACATGTTCCTAACGGCCTAGGCTTCAGACCTGATGAGCTCTGCCCTTCAGAGATCAAGTTGTTCATATCATAGACTTGCCTGTGCCTAATGCTAAGATTTTTCTATGTGAGTTTACTTAAATTAGCTTACTTCAGTTTCTGTAAAATTTTATTTTTATGTTTCATTTATAAAAGTGACAGAAATAAAAATCTATACTTTAAGTTTTAGAGGTGTCAGGGGCTAAACCCTTTACCATATACATGAAGAGACCTTATGATTTTTAAGTAATAATAGTACATACCCAGAATCTGCTGTGGCTATTTTGCCTTGTGATATTGTTAAGGAATTCTGATATTTGTTTACTATAATTTTATTTATTTTGGTAAATGGACTGTCTGCAACTTCTAAGGATATAGATCATTTAGTTTTCCTGTCTATGAACAAATCTCATTGTTTACATTTTAATAATTTTGGTCACTACAGTTCTTTTTAGTGTTTAATTTTGGGACATATTCATTAAATTTATTTCTTAGTATTAGAATTTTTTTTAATATTGTACAGGCTTTAATTTCTAATATTCAAATATCAATCTCTATAACCCATGTAAACAAGAAGCACTTGT
>CAUYQV010077301.1:0-10665 GCA_963574575.1 Galagoides demidoff
ATTCCCACCAGCAGTGCAGAAGTGTTCCCTTTTCTCCACATCCACACCAACATCTGTAGTTTTGGGATTTTGTTATGTGGGCTACTCTTACTGGAGTTAGATGGTATTTCAAAATGGTTTTGATTTGCATTTCTCTGATGATTAAAGATGATAAGCATTTTTTCATGTGTCTGTAGACCATGCACCTGTCTTCTTCAGAGAAGCTTCTGTTCATGTCTCTTGTCCACAATGAAATGGGATCACTTGTTTCTTTCTTATTAATAAGTTTGAGTTCTCTGTGGATTCTGGTTATCAGACCTCTGTCAGAAACATAACCTGCAAATATTCTCTCCCATTCTAAGGGCTTTCTACTTGCTTTATTCACTGTGTTCTTGGCAGTGCAGAAGCTTTTTAGTTTGATCAAATCCCAGTAATGTATTTTTGGTATTGCTTCAATTGTCAGGGGGGTGGGTCCTCCTCATAAAGTATTCTCCCAGGCCAATTTCTTCAAGTGTTTCCCCTGCACTCTCTCCAAGAATCTTTATAGTTTCATGTCTTAAGTTTAAGTCTTTTATCCAGTGAGAGTCAACTTTTGTTAATGGTGAAAATTGTGGGTGCAGTTTTAGTCTTCTACAAGTTGCCAGCCGATTCACCCAGCACCATTTGTTAAATAGGGAATCTTTCCCCCAATTTATATTTTTGATTGGCTTATCAAAGATCAAATGATGATAAATATCTGGGTGCATCTCTTGGTTCTCAATTCTATTTCACACATCTACCTCTATTTTTGTGCCAGTACTATGTTGTTTTGATCACTATAGATTTATAGTATAGGCTGAAGTCTGGTAGTGTGATTCTTCCAGATTTGTTTTTATTTCTGAATAATGTCTTGGCTATTTGAGTTTTTTTCTGTTTTCATATAAAATGAAATACTATTTTTTCCAGATCTTTAAAGTATGACAGTGGAGTATTAATAGGGATTGCATTAAATCTATAGATTGCTTTTGGGTAGTATGGACATTTTAACAAAGTTGATTCTTCCCAGCCATGAGCAGAGTATGTTTTTCCATTTGTTAACATCTTCAGCTATTTCTTTTCTCAGAGTTTCATAGTTCTCTTTGTAGAGATCCTTCATGTCACTTTATAGGTATACTCCCAGATATTTCAGCTTCTTTGGCACTACTGTAAAAGGAATAGAGTCCTTCCTTGACATTTTTCAGCTTGACTATTGTTGATATATACGTTACTGATTTGTGAGTATTGATTTTGTATCCCCAGAAGCTTCTCTATTCCTTGATCACTTCTAAGAGTTTTGTAATAGAGTCCCTGGGGTTTTCCAGGTATATAATCATATCATCTGTGAAGAGTGAAAGTTTGATCTCCTCTGACCCTATATGGATACCCTTGATCCCCTTCTCTTGCCTGATTGCAATGGCTAAGACTTCCATTACAAGGTTAAAAATTAGTGGAGATAGTGGGCAACCTTGCCTGGTTCCTAATCTGAGTGGAAATGTTTTCAATTTCACTCCATTCAACATAATATTGGCTCTAGGTTTGCTGTAGATGGCCTCTTATCAGTTTAAAAAATGTCCTTTCTATACCTATTTTCTTAAGGTGTTCTGATCTTGGAAGGATGCTGGATATTATCAAAATTTTTTTCTGCATCTATTGAGAGAAATATATTGTCCTTGTTTTTTATTTTTTTTATGTGATGTATCATATTTATAGATTTATGTATAGTGAACCAGCCTTGAGACCCTGGGATAAAACTTATTTGGTCATGGTGTATAATTTGTTTGATGTGTTGCTGGATTCTGTTTGCTAGGATCTTATTGAATATTTTTGCATCAATATTCATTAGTTTTTCATCAAAATTAATCAATTTTCTTTTCTTGTTGAGTCTTTTCCTGGTTTGGGGATCAAGGTGACATTTGCTTCATAGAATGTGTTGGGTAGTATTCCTTCTTTTTCTATATTTTGAAAAAGGTTGAGTAATATAGGTACTAGTTCCTCTTTAAAGGTTTGATAGAATTCTGATGTGAAGACTTCTGGTCCTAGACTTTTCTTTTTAGGGAGATTTTGTATAGTTGATGCTATTTTAGAACTTGATATAGGCTTGTTCAACATTTCCACTTCTTTCTGGCTAAGTCTAGGAAGGTGGTGTGCTTCCAAGTATTGGTCTATTTCCTTTAGATTTTCGTATTTCTGAGAACAATGTTTTTTGTAATATTCATTAAGGATTTTTTGAATTTCTAAGGGGTCTGTTGTTATCTAACCTCTGTTATTTCTAATTGATGAAATTAGAGATTTTACTCTTTTTTTCTGGTTAGGTTAGCTAAAGGTTTATGTATTTTATTGACCTTTTCAAAAAACCAACTTCTTGATTCATTGATCTGTTGTATAATTCTGTTTTCAATTTCATTGAATTCTGCTCTAATTTTGGTTATTTCTTTTCTTCTGCTGCATTTGGAGTTGGATTATTCTTCCTTTTCCATTTGCTTGAGATATCCCATTAAGTTGTTGACTTCCTTGCTTTCCATTCTCTTGAGGAAGGCTTTCAATGCTATAAAGTTCTCTCTTAGGACTGCCTTTGCTGTATCCCAGAGGTTCTGGTAGTTCATGTCTTCCTTATCATTTTGTCCAAAAATTTGGTAATTTTCTTCTTAATCTCATCTATGAGCCAGCTATCATTTAGCATAAGGTTATTTAGTTTCCATATTTTTGTATGAGTCTGCAGATTCCTGTTGTTATTGAGTTCAACTTTTATTCCATGATGGTCTGAGAAGATGCAAGGAATAATTTCTATTCTTTAAAATTTGCTGAGGTTAGACTTGTGACCTGAGATGCAATCAATTTTGGAGGATGTTCCATGGGCTGATGAGAAGAATCTGTATTCAGTTTTGTTAGGATGAAATGTTCTTTAGATGTCTGTTAGATGCAAATATTGAATGGTTAAGTTTAAGTCTAAAATATCTTTACTTAATTTCTTATTGGAGGATGCATCCAACACTAAAGGGGAATTAAAATCTCTGACTATTATGGTGCTGGGGGATATCAAGTTGCTCATGTCTATTAAAGTCTGTCTTATAAATTGAGGCACATTCTGGTTGGGTGCATAAATGTTAATTGAAATCTCATCATGTTGAATGTTACCCTTAACAAATATGAAGTGACCATCTTTATCTTTCCTTACTTTTGTTGGTTTAAAGCAGGCATCCTCAAACTATGGCCTGCAGGCCACATGCAGCCCACCTATGATATTTATCCAGCCCGCCAAGTGTTTTTGCTGCTGCTGCCTGTCCTGCTTAGCAGTTGACTCGTCCTGGGGCCCGCAGTCTGGCCCTCCAACAATCTGAGGGACCATGAACTGGCCCCCTTTTTAAAAAGTTTGAGGACCCCTGATTTAAAGCCTATTGTAGCTACAAATAAGATTGCAACACCTGCTCTCTACTGATTTCCATTTGCCTGAATTGTAGATGTCTATCCTTTCACCCTGAGTCTATATTTATCTTTTAAAGTAAGATGAGATTCTTGTATGCAGCAGATATCCATCCTGAGTTTTGGTATCCAGTCAGCCAACCTGTGCCTCTTTAGAGGACAATTTGAGCCGTTCATGTTAATTGAAGCTATTCATAAGCCGGGTAGTATTTTGGGTGTTGAGTTTTTCAAAAGTCCAGTGGACATTTTTAATCCTTTTGCCACTGTGGAAGTTGGGATTTGATCAAGGTTCTGAGCGATTTTACTTTGGTGCTAGAGCATTGTGCTGGTCATTATGGAGGATGGTCTGAGAATAACCTGGAGAGCTGGTTTAGTTCTGGCAAATTTCTTAAACTTGTCAATGTCATTTAGTTTCACCATCATAAATGAAACTCAGTTTAGCTGGATACAGGATCCTGGGTTGAAAGTTGTTTTATTTTAAGAGGCAAAAGGTTGATGAGCATTCTCTTCTGGCTTGAAAAGTTTCAGCCGAGAGATCTGAAGTCATTCCAATATTCTTCCCCTTGTAGGTTATGGTTTTCTTAGACCTGGCTGCTTGTAGAATTTTCTCCTTCATATTAACTTTGGTGAAGTTAATTATAATGTGTTTGGGGGATACTTTATTTGTATTGAGTCGTGTTGGGGTTCTGAAACTGTCTGCTATCTGAATTTCAGTATCTCTTGCCATGTTTGGGAAGTTCTCCTTGATTATCTCTTGGAGTAGAGCAACTGAGCCTCTCCAAACAACCTGGTCACCTTCAGGAATTCCCAAATAATCTGTTTTTGCTCTCCACTTCTCTTCCTCTTTGAGGAAGCGTTTGGGAGCTTCAAGACCTTTGTCTTCAATGTCAGAAATCTTTTCTTCTGCCTGCTCTATTCTGTTACTGAGGGATTCTACTGTATTTCTCAAATCTTAGAGGGCTGCAAATTCTTTTCTCAATGTGTCAGAATCTTTGGTGATTTTGCCTTTGAATTCATTGAATTCTTGAGACCACTTTTGAATTATTCCTAGAATTTCTAATTCCAACTTTACTTCCATTCTGTTAATCTTATTTGCCATCCAAATTCTAAATTCAATTTCTGACATCTCAGCCATTTGTTTATGAATGGGATCTTCTGTTGTGTCCCCTTTGTCATTCCTTGGGGGAATTGATCTACCGTGATTATTCATGTTGCCCAAGTTTTTCTGCTGATTCTGCCCCATAATTATTTTTCACCATTTGGCTAGATGAACAGGTAAGGTGAAATTGGATTGGGGGCTCCTGGAGTTGTGATTAACCAGCTCTTTGCCAAAGAGCTGGGACTGGTGACTGCAGGTTTTCCCCTACAGCTCTGCAAAGGACCTGTGCAGTACCATAGCCTGAGACTCTGGGGACCTGTTTGGCATGGTGAGGCTACGGGCTCTGTCTTATATTCAGCTGGTCTTTGTCCAATTCTCGTGAATCAGTGATTCTGGGTCAAAGCCTCAGCTTGGAGGGTACTCGGGTGATTGGCCCAGGTCAAGAGTTCTAAACCACTTGTCCCATTTCAGCACCAACTCTTAAGTGGGAGACTTCAAAATGTCTCTGGCAACTAGGTAGAAGCTAGAAGCTCAAGTGTGGCTCATTCCAGTGCTCTGTGGAGTCAGAAAGGCCTGCTCAGCAAATGAGTTAGTCTGGGGAGGTTGAAGCCTCCTTCCCCTACTAGTTACACCCAGTCACTTGTAACCCAGCAGGGTTGTGGTCCAGTTCCCTCCAATGACCAAATGTACCAGGGGCTCGCACCTGCCAGAGTCACAGGGGATCAATGTCTCCTGGGCCAGGCTGCTGCAGTCTGCCACCAGCTGTTAGGGGGAGCTGAAGTGTGACCACCTTGGGTGCTCAATGGAAGCTGGGGAGCGTCACTCAGTTCCAGCCTGTCCCCAGACTGATGGTGCTGCCACTTATATTCTCTCGGAATTTGTGTTTCTGTCCTGGATGTGTTCCACCATGGGCCAGGTGCATTTTGAGTACACAGAAGCTGCAACTCAGCTCCACCCTGTGTTGCTGCCTCTGCACCAATTCTCATGGAGCTGGCATCTCTGTCTCTGCTGTACTCTTGCATTGGGGTATGCATGGATAGAGCTCACAAAGGGCTCTCAGTTCCTGCCCCTTCCTGAACTGATGCCACTGCCACACCTGCTTTTGTCCTAGCTATGCTCTGCTAGGGGCCAGGTGCATCTTGGGCTCACAAAAGCAGCAATTCTGACTTAGCCCTGTCCTGGGAGTATGCCTCCTCTGTTTTGTATGTATTCTGATCTCTGTCCCCACCATGCATGCCCTGGGCAGGTACTGCCTCAGGCATACCCTTTGCTCACAGGGCCTGTGTTTCCGTGGCTACCACCGAAGTAGAAGCCTGGCTCTTTCTGGTGTTTCTCCAAAATATCACCAGGGCTATGAGCCCTATTGTTCCCACTGCCGCTGCTACCACTGCTACATTGTGCTATGGGGCACCATTTCTCCCTCTCCCCATATGGCTCCCATGAACCACAGTCCCTATTTTACACCCATGCCACTGATTCAGCACAGACTTGTAACAGCCCATGCCCTATCTACACCTCTCAAGAAAATGCCCAAGAGTCTGGACTGTGGGGGACAAGCTTCCAGACCTGGAGTGAGAGTGGAGGGGAGTGCTGGTAGTTCAGAATTGCAGGTAGAGCATATGTTCAGTTTTATGCCTGGTGGGAGAGTGCCCTGGCACACTAGTGGGGTCTTTCTGGGGAAGGAGATTTGTTTTTTAGCAGCTTTCTCCCATAGAATAGAAAAAGAAGAGATCTGAACTCTGCTGGTTTGTTTGTAGAAAGTACACTGCAAACTGTTCTCATGGGGGAGTGGACACCCATCGCTTTGCGATGGTTTGGTACCTATTGTTTGGTTCCTTGGGGTTGCAGTTCACCTCAGCAGGGGTGGTGTGCATTCCTTAATCTTCTCTCTTGGCTCAGCTCCAAACCATCAGCTCACTTGATAAACTTCTGTCCTTTAACTCTCCTTCTGGATGGGAACCTCTGTGGAAAGCTGGCTGCAGTCTGCCATCTTGCCTCCTCCCCACTCTCCAATATTTTTTTACTATTTTTTTTTTTATTACAGACATTCTAATATGTGTGTTGCAATATCTCATTGTGATTTTAATGTATAATTTTCTATTGGCTAAGATGTTGAACATATTTTCATGTGCATATTAGCCATCCATACATCCCCACTGGTGAAATGTCTCTTGCTATCTTTTGCCCATCTTTTAATTTAGTTGTTTTTTTATCCAGCTTTTTAAACAGCAGCTTTATTGAGATACAATTCATATACCACATACCTAGGAGTGAAATAGCCGAGTTGCATGGCAATTCTATGTTTAACATTTTGAGAAATTGCCAGACAGTTTCCAAAGTGGCTGTATCATTTTGCAAGGCTGCCAGCGTTGTACGGCGTTTCTAGTCTCTTCACATTCTGACAAACACTTGTTGTCTTTTTTATTTCAGCCAGCTTAGTGTATTTGAAGTGGTATCTCACTGTGGCTTTGATTTGCATTTTTGTAATGATTAATAAAATTGAGCGTCTTTTCCATGGATCTATTGGCCATTTACATATCTTATTTGGAGAAATGTTTATTTAAATTCTTTGTCTTTTAAAACTTGGCTTATTTATCTTTCTCCTGATTTAAAGGTTTTAACAATATATTCTGAATGCTAGACTTTTGTCAGATAGTCTGCAAATCTTTCTTTCATTTTGTGGATTGTCTTTTAATTTTCTTAATAGAGATAATGTCCTTTGAACCATAAAATTTTTTAATTTTGATGAAGTTCAGTTGACGTAACTTTTTCTTTTGTTGCTTGTGTTTTTAATGTCATGTCTAATAAGCTGATTGACTAACTAAAGGCTGGAAGATTTTGTACTATGTTTTCCATTGAAATTTATAGCTTTAGCTTTTACATGGATGTTTGTAATTCATTTTGAGTCAATTTTTGCATATGCTTTGAGGTAGGGTCAAACTTCACTATTTTCCACATGGCTATCTAGTTGTCCCAGCACCATTTATAGAGATGATGGTTCTTTTCCCATTAAATGGCCTTTGGAGTCTTGTAGAAAATGAATTGATCATATGTATAAGAATTTAAGTGTAGTTTTGAGCATGCTGCATTTGACTGTAAATAGAGTGTGACAGATTGCATTGCTGGTCCCAATTCTGTATCCTTGCCTGTGGTTAAACCTGGGCTATGTCCCATCACAAAAAGGGTGTTTCCTTTATTTTTTATTTTAATAAATGACTTTCTTTGGTCAATGGTTTATGGGCAGAGTGGATAGTATCAGAGCTCTGAGCTCAGTTTTTAAAAGGCCTCCTATGTGGCCATTGTTGCCAGAAAAGAATTTACCTTCTTTAACCCATTAGTCCCCAGAGGAGAATGAGAGACGTAGATCAGAGTAAGCACCCTGGCTAAGCCCAACTTGGATCAGCTGCTCCCAAGCTACTCACAGATAAGAGGACTATGAAAAGACTGCTGTCACTGGGTTTTAGCGTGGTTGATCACACAGAGTGGTTAAGTGAGACACAGGGGCATGGGATCTCTTTATGTCTACAAATTCTGGCCACATGGAAACACTGAGATTGTTTACTTTTCTTTCTTTCAATCCACTTCTGTTGTGAACAAGAGCTCTGATTGATTAGAGCCCTGGGGACGTTTGCTGAGTCCAGGCATTAGTGAAGTATTTCCCCACAGTGTAGGGCCTGGTCCCCTGGTAGGAAGCGGGCAATTTAAGGTCAAACATGGTTATGACATTATATAGCATGGACTCACATCATGAAGGAATGACTTCCTTTTTAGTTTTTTCAAGTACCAAAAAGAAGAGATTATAGTTAGGTGCTACACAGTCAGTAATGCCTACAAACAGTGGCCAACTTCCTTTAGTGAAAAAGAGAATAGTTTGCAGGCTCAGAGTCTTTGGTAGGTGACAGCATCAGGACAGAAATTAAAAACATTATTTTGTTTTTGTTGTATTTATTTTTGTCTTAACTTTTTCTGTTTATGGCAGTGATATGTATAATTGTTTCGATGTAAAAGCATGAGATAGGGCTGGGCACGGTGGCTCACGCCTGCAATCCTAGCACTCTGGGAGGCCAAAACAGGTGGATCATTTCATGCCAGGAGTTCAAGACCAGCCTGGGTAGCATATTGGAGATCCCATCTCTAAAAAAAAAGGTTTTTTTTTGTTTGTTTGTTTTAAGTTAGCTGGAAGAGGCTTAAGGCTAGGTGGGGTGGTTTACACCTATAATCCTAGCACTCTGGGAGGCCGAGGAGGGTGAATTGCTTGAGTTCACGAGTTCAAGACCAGTCTGAGCAAGAGTGAGACCCTCTCCATCTCTAAAAAAATAGTTGAGCTCATGACTGGTGCCTGTAATCCCAGCTGTTTGGGAGGCTGAGACAAGAGAATTGCTTTAGCCCAAGAGTATGAGGTTATTGTGAACTATGATGCCACAGCACTCTACTGAGGATGAAAAAGTGAGACTATGTCTGTCTTTTTTTTTTTTTTTTTTTGAGACAAGAGTCTCACTTTATCATCCTTGGTAGAGTGCTGTGGCATCACAGCTAGCAGCAACCTCCAACTCCTGGGCTTAGGTGCTTCTCTTGCCTGAGCCTCCTGAGTAGCTGGGACTACAGGCACCTGCCACAACACACGACTATTTGTTGTTGCAGTTTGGCCGGGGCCAGGTTTGAACCCGCCACCCTTGGTATATGGGGTCAGCATTCTACCCACTAACCCACAGGCACTGCTCATGACTATATCTTAAAAAAAAAAATTAGCTGGGTATGGTGGTGTGTACCTGTATTCTGAACTACTCAGGAAGCTAAGGTATGGGTGGGAGGATCACTTGAGCTCAGGAGTTTAAGACCAACCTGGGCAATAGTGAGACCCCATGTCTAAAAATACAAATGAGAAGATTTAAAGAAAAAGGTTAAGAAAATAAGAGTAGAGGTAATGAGAGAGTCCCAGCGCTATGTGGATACATGGATAAATGGAGTTCTGGAAACACTGATTGGAGGTGCCTCATGGTAGTAGTCAGGGTTCTCCAGAGAAACAGATTTACACGTATCTCCTATCATCTGCATCTGGAGACAAAGGAGAGCTCGGGGAGCTCTTTGAAGGGCCAAGAGTTGTTGGCCAGTGTGGTGTGGAATCCAGTGTGAGTCTGAAGTCCTGAGGACCAAGAACACCAAGGGCGGAGGATGGGGGTGGGAGCTGAGCAGTGAGGCAGGGAGAGTGTGAATCCTCCCTTCTGCTACCGTTTTTATTCTTTCAGGTCCTAACAGATCGCATGAGTTGCTCCCACTTTGGGGAGTGTAAGCTGATTTACCTACTTGTCTCTCAGTGCAAATGCTGGTCTCTTCCAGACATATGCAGAAGTACTGTTTTAACCATATATTTGAACATTTTATGATCTAGTCCAGTCGACTCATTCATGTAACTATCACAGCCATCATACCTATGACCTATCCAGTAAACGTTATGGGCTGGGTTCTTGTTCTCTTCCCAGGAAGCCGTGGAAGGGCATTGCTATGGATGTCAACTCATCTCTTGTCCATGTTTTATGAGCTGGAAATTTGGTTTATGCTTTCAAATGGTTTCAGATTCTCAATTTCCAAGAATTCTAACCCCCCAAAAGCTCTTCAAAGCCCCAAATCACAAATAGAACCTTCTTTGTGGCGCTTACATGATCAATTCTTAAGAACCTTTTGGAAAAACTCCTCCTCTGTAATCTCACGTTCTAAAAATAGCCCCGACTTTTGGATTGCTGCTTAATAAAAATACATTTTTCGATTACACCGGAGACAAGAGAAAAACATTTCCAGTATCAGTTTGAGACTTGTGGGAAATCAGAGAGAATAAAAGTTTCACTGTTCTCGTTGAAGGTTTTGGTATTGAAATTTGGCCACAGTGGCAGACTTCTGACTGTGGTGGGGCTGGGGAGGAAGGAAGGCTGAATACTGTCACTAGTCATTTAATATGTTACTTATTACTCAGATCTGACACCAAATGCAAAGGCTGATGCCGGGAGAGGAAGCTCGCATCGCTGTGCATGCTGTGGCCAGGGAGAACATCTCTGAAATCCTATGGTTTCTTTGAGTAATCACTGAAACTTCACGGTGACATTATTTGCTGTGGAACCCAGCCAGTGAGCGTCATTCTGTACCACCCTGGACGG
>CAUYQV010077302.1:0-20495 GCA_963574575.1 Galagoides demidoff
GGCGCCTGTGGTCCCAGCTACTTGGGAGGCAGAGGCAGGAGACTCGCTTGAGCCCAGGAGTTGGAGGTTGCTGTGAGCAGTGAAGCCATGGCACTCTACCCAGGGGGACAGCTTGAGGCTCTGTCTCAAAAAAAAAAAAAAGAAAAAGAAAAAGAAAAGAAAAGAAACAACAACAAAACTTTTTGAGAGCAAGAGACTTATACTTTCCCTCTGGGGCTTCATCTACCCCTCGAATTTCTGAAACTTTAAACTGAACTGCCCTCCCACAAACTGTAGACAAGCTAAGAATGTCAAAGGTAACTTTAGTAAACCACTGGGTGGGGGGAGAAGGAAAACATAATTAGCATAGAATAGATGAGGTCACAAAAATCTATACTTTCTAAGAATTTCAGGATAAACAACAGCTTTTTAAAGCCCATTTCTTTTGCCCCTGAGCCACAAAGGATTGTTTGTATCCCTTTTAGGCTGCTAGCTGGATGCCTTTCCTCCCAATTCTGGGTTTCCCTGAGACAGATACCATCTTTCCCCCTTAAAGTACTAGCTCTGCTTTCCCTGATTGGAATCTTCTGTGCTTCTGCCAGGGCCTATTCTTCCAGATGCAATCTGAAGGGCTGGTCTGTTTCCTTAAGTTAAGGCGTGATGCTGGACTAACATTCTTAAGCCCCAATGAAGGTTCTAATACTTAATGGCTTAAGTTATCTGCCTATCTCACATAGAATCATTCTCTAAAATTTATCTCTGAGGTGTTCAGACCTGTACATCCTCCATTGAGAGGGGTCTGGAAATGTTTTAATATTTTTTTTTTTTTTTGTTTTGGGGATTTTTTTGCAGTTTTTGGCCGGGGCTGGGTTTGAACCCTCCACCTCTGGCATTTGGAGCCGGCGCCCTACTTTTTTGAGCCACAGGCGCCACCCTGTTTTAATATATTTTAACACTTATGGCATCTCTTCACAGATAACAGAGGGAAGAGAGCAGTTGTCTCACTAAGGTCGATGGAGGTCAGAACTAGGCCCTTCTCATACATAGTAAGGACCTCAGCCAACAAGAAGAATAGTCTCTGCAAAGACTTTGCTCTTTGCTTCCTTTGTTCTTCAGGCATTTTTAGTAATAAGCTTCATTTCTGGTTCCATGTTTTTCTCACTGTAGTTTTCTACTACTCATTTCTCTAAACCAAGAAGGGGCCCCAGACATTGCGATTGAAGTGCTCACTATAGAGAAGTAGATGCACAACTGGTTTGTGTAGTTTTAAGGAATTTATTAGATAAGAAGTTGATTGTTTAGTGGCTGGGGAGAACCAGAGTACCATGGTTTCAAATCCCAGAACGTATGTTACAAAAAAATATGAGAGAGATGATATCATGATTCTTAGGAGGTCCAGGCCTTCCCACGCATTAAACAAATAGGTTTTGGCATGAGACTAACTTAAATTCTGATTATGCCAGAGCCAAGATTTTTCTTGAAGTTTTGAAGCCAAATTGAGAGCAATAAGGCTCTTTATGATTTTGCACATAATAGAGGAAACAAACAGGCACCAATAATTAAAAGCAAATTAGTTGTTTCTTTGGGAGTTTGTAGCCATATTTGAATAAACTTTAGTTACTGCATCTGGTTGAGGCACTAAAACAGTTTCTTGTTTGATTGACCTTTGTTGCAATACATAAGGCCAGACTGAAAAGACATATCTAAAGCCTGTAACTATGGATTTGTTTGGCACAAGTTGCCTCCTACAGCATTCTTTAGATCCTCCTTGCCAGGAATTGATGAGAATAGTTTGCATGTGATCTAAAGACTGCTTGGTGTGATAAAAGGATAGATAGCATGAGTGATGAAAACCCACAACTAATCAGAAAAGTGCACTAGGAGAAAGCAACATGCAACATCTAGGAACCCAAGACACAAAATTATCATAGAATCAGCAAGTGAGTGTCTTACGATTAGAATACTCATGCCCCCATACCTGGTGTCTCCTTTGGATTGTGTGAGCTCCCTTTTTTCTCTCTGGCCTGTCCTATGTTCTTCCTGAGCTAGTTCCTTCTCACGCTGCACACACTCCCGGTGTAATCTCTTCTACTTTAAGGGTTTCAATGACCAAAGACTCTCACCTCTCTGGAAACCATTCTTTCACTGAGATTTCTATATGTAACTCAGTTCTGCATCCATATATCCAATTTCTAACCAAGCAGCTCGCTGAGGATACCACAGGTGCACAAAACTCAATGTAGCTCCAAACTGCACATGCCATCTCCTACATACCACTCTAAAAAGGCCACTTACATTTCCTGAACTACTTATATTAGCAAACCAATTCATTTGTGTTACATCATCTTTGATTCTAAGCCTTCCTGCCTTGTTCTATACTCCATGGGGGTGATGGCCCTGTTTGCTTAATGCCTGCCAAGTTCTATCAAGTCAATCTTGCATTGTTGGATACTTCCCTCAAATATATCCCTTCTTCTCTCTGAGCCTTACTTTCCTATCTCTGAGGAGCCTTCCAGATCCATTAATCTATGAGTCTTTCCCTTGTCTAAGGTGAGGTCAATAAAGAGCCTCAGTCTTTGGCTCAGGCAAGTGTCTTGGGATTAACTAAGATTGTTGTTAAAAACTCATGCTCATGAAGTATTTGTTATAAATTATACAAGGCCTAACATTCAACAGTGATTAGTGGGTGATATGGAGCAAGATGTGCTTTGTTGCCATGAATTGTCAGAATTTTAATCTTCTGTAAGCAGGCACACTAAAATAATGCTCTGCTCTCCAAATTGTAACACAACAGAATGAAGCTGACTATTTGGTTTCATTAAGAAAGGAAAATTAAAAGTAGTCTATACTGATCATAGAACAGATAACATTTGCAGAGGAGACCCTATTTAGAAATAAATGTGTGATGTCTGAGCAGTTTTAAAAATGAAAACAATTTCAAGTTTTAACTGTCCCTATAAATATATATGAAGAGAAAAGTGTAAAAATCTTTGATTTAGAGTCTCGGTGCTGTTAATAGACACATGGGAGCAAAATATGGGAGAACTTTTCTTCCTTACTGCCCAGAAAGCATTTTCAATACCTTGTCGACATGGCCCTTCTATATCTTTTCTAAGGAGCCAGATGCACTTTTAAATCCTGGCTATATTTCTCTCTTTAGAAAGCAGTTAAGATGCCAATTTCAGCAACAAGGAGGTATTTGAATGCTTTTGTCTTTAGACAACAAGATGTAGGTAGAGAATTGGTCTCCTAAGCCCCAGGTTTAGGGTGAGAGGTCTTAGGTGGGTAGCACCAATCTTACTCAATGACTCAACTTGTCCAAGATCTTTTAGCTGCCACAGAGATAGCATACGACCCAAGCTCTGCCTGATTTCAGTGCCCAAGCCTTTTCAACAACACCAGGGATGCCTCCGGTTGGTTTGGCAGTGCCAATCCCCAGAGTTGCTAGCTCCCACTGGTTTTACTCGAGTTTCATATCTGTGGGCACTGGAACTCAGAAGTGGTTCTGTAAGAGGTTGTCACCTTTTGGGGGCATGCAGTGTGGTCTGACATAAGTAATTTAAACAAAAAATCCAAAGCCATATGACTCCCTTAATAAACCTCTAATCTAATATGTGCCAGTCAATTCAATTCAATAAACATGTCAGAAACCAGGTTTATCAGGTGTGATTGTCAGTCATCAGGTATTGAAAACCTTCTATGTGAAAAATGTTACAATAGACATCATGAACAGATATGAACACAGTTTGCCTTTGTCATGAGTAAGTTTAATATGCAATGTGAGGGCAGAATGGACATTCATTTTTTTTTTTTTTCGAGACAGAGTCTCCTTCCTTCACCTAGATTAGAGTGCAGTATTGTCATCATAGCTCATAGCAACCTCACACTTCTGGGCTCAAGTGATCCTCCTGTCTCAGCCTCCCCAGTAGCTGAGACTAAAGGCAAGAACCACCACATCTAGCTAACTTTTTTCTGTTTTTATAGAGATGCTAACTTGATGTTTGTTGCTTAGGCTGGCCTTGAACTCCTGAGCTAAACTGTTTCTCGCACCTTAGCCTTCCAGAGTGCTAGGATTATAGGCATGAGCCACCCGCCCAGCCCAGAGAGTGGACATTTTTGTTGTTGTTGTTGTTGTTGAGACAGAGTCTCATTCTGTCACCCTGTGTAGAGTGCTGTGGCATCATAGCTCATAGCAACCCCAAACACTTGTGCTCAAGAGATCCTCTTGCCTCAGCCTCTGAGTAGCTGGGGTTAAGGGTGCCTGCCACAATGCCTGGCTAATTTTTCTATTTTTGTTAGAGACGGTGTCTTATGGTTGTCCTGGTCTTGAACTCCTGAGCTCAAGTAATTTACCTGCCTTGGCCTCCCAGAGTGGTAGGATTCCAGGCATGAGCCACTACACCCAGCCTCCTGTGGCTTTCCTTAAAAAGTTCACTGAGATTTTTCTGGCGTACTCTAGGGACTCCCTAATGTATAATGTTCACCAACTAGGCTTCAGTTGTGAATTTTTAATTATGCCAGATCATTTTCAGTAAATAGAACTTCAGGCTCAATTAATACTGTCAGATTCAATTTCTGTCTCACCTGCTATTGAGCCCCACTCTGCTGTGTTTGCAGTAATTGCCACTTCTCAGGAAAGAGGAGCTTCTCCAGAGATGGATGTCAGCAGCCCTTCTCATGCTCATCTCTCCTGCCTCAGAAGCCCTACTGTGGGGGCCACTTCATCTAGCAAATCCCAATTGTGTTGTCTGGAAAGCAGGGAAAATGGATGTGGCTGATTATTCTCTCTTGGTTTCCACCAAGTGTGGCTGTTTCATGCTTCTTGTGAGGCAATGGTTCTCAAGTGTGGTCCACAAACAAGCAACATCACCTCACCTGGGAACTTGTTAGAATTATAAATTCTCAGGCCCACTGAATAGGACATTCTGGGGGCCGTGCCTTGCAATCTGCATTTTAAAAATGTTCCCGATTATCTATTGTATGACTGAGTCTATAAGCCACTGTTGGAAGATAACTCTTTCAAACCAAGGATAAGCATAATTTCATCCTATTTTGTGAAAATTCTCATAACCCAGAGGGATTCTTTTTTTCTGATTTTTTTTTAAGAAAATGATTACAACTTTATTAAAGGTCAAAAAATAAAACCTAAGTAAATTACCATTTGCCTAGATAAGATTTCCGATTTCTAACACAAACCAAAATTTTTATAGTAGTAACTCAACTTTACCTTTGCTTTTCTTGATTTCCCCAAAGCACAGACAGTTCCTTATTTTATTTCACTAGCACTTTTTCCCCCACTATTAATGTATTTTTATTAAATATATGTGTATTTTCTTCTTTTTTTATTATTGGGGATTCATTGAGGGTACACAGAACCAGGTTACATTGATTGCTTTTTACAGATAAGGACCCTCTTATAATTGGGTCCCACCCCCAAAAGGTGTATCACACTCCTTGTCCCCTCACCCTCTCTCCCTCCTTCCCTTTCTCAGCTGTCTCCATCAAACCACCCTAAGATATCATATAAGCCCAGTGAGAATGGGCCCACATCCCAAAGTCTCAAAACTGGAGATGCTGGTGTGGATGTGGAGAGAAGGGAACACTTTTACACTGCTGGTGGGACTGCAAACTAATACAACCTTTTTGGAAGGCAGTATGGAGAACCCTCAAAGAACTCAAGCTAGACCTCCCATTTGATCCTGCAGTCCCATTGCTGGGCATCTACCCAGAAGGAAAAAATCCTTTCACTAGTACTTTTTACATTTGTTCCCGAACATTGCATTGCTAATGCATCTGTTAACATGCTTGGGTCCTCTGCTAGGCTTTGGGCTACTTGAGGGTAGGACTCTTGTCACACTCATCATAACATCCCCAAGGCCTAGCATAATAAAGGTCATCCAGTCAACACACACTGATTGTTTTCTGAGTGAATACATTGGGTAATATTTTATAATTTTCAAAACTATATAATCTTAAGAAACAGGACTAGCAGACAAGGAAACTGAGATACAGAGACCTTGAAGGCTTCATTTGTAAGTTGCAGAGCCAGGGCTAACAACCAAAGCTTACTGGAATTTGGGAAGATAATGATCACAGGGTCCCCAAACAGTGTCCTAACACACTACACTCAACTCAGGAAGCCTGGGATAATTTGCCTCTTCAAGGGCAGAGCCCTTGATTTGCTCCCAGACCAGTTGCTCCCAACCCAACTGTGCTGATGTTATTACACTATGGCATCCTGGACCCCCCAGGATGCTAAGAGAGGGTGGCTGATGGTGCCAGTTAGTGAGACACAGTGATGACACTGAGAACAGGAAAAGGGACAGCAATGATATAGAAAAATAGTGGATTTTAGTACAATAGGCAGTAAGGTCCCTAATATTTGGTTAGTCCTTGGTCAAAAGGAGCAAAAGAAGAGATATGACCTGTAAGTGAAGCCAAGGTTTAAAGCCCATTTTGCTCATCTGCCAAGGTGTCCTTCTAACATCAGGGTGACAAGAGCATGGGATATACCTTATAAGGTGTTTTCTGATAAGGGAATGGGTTGACACTAATTGGTACCCAGCTTGCCTTGTAATCAGTCAGCAATCTGGCTGGCTAGCAGAATGGGGAAGAGGCAGGCAATGGGCATGGGATAAAGCAGGAGTGTCTAACCTGTGGCCACAGGCCACATGCCGATTTTGTGAGGAGTATTTGGCTTATCCATGGTGCCAGGTATCATGAAAAGTATGCACTGACTTTTTTTTTTTTTTTTTTTTTTGCTGCTTATCAGCTTTTGTTAGTGTTTGTGTATTTAATGTGTGGTTCAAAGCAACTCTTATTCTTCCATTTTGCAGCAGATTTTAAAAAAAGGTTGGACATCCCTGGAAAGAAAGCCACCAGCCCACACAAAGAATAAGGCCTGTACTTTCCCTTATTAATTTTCATAATAATAACTCAACTTTATCTTTGCTTTCCTTGATTCCCTCAAGCACTGATCTCTATAAAATAAGTCAGCTGGCTCAGACTCTTTTATTTGGACTCCTGGTACAAATGAAATAAATCCTTGTAAAGTGGGGTGGAAATAAGCAGATTCTGGGATGGGATGCGTCCCTAAACAGTCACTCCTTAATCATAATGGATTAATGGAGTCCCATCAGGCCTCCCTACTTAACTCGTGGCTTTGAGTGCCACTTGTAGCAATGACTATACATGTGACTCTACCTTTCTTTGTGAACTCTGCATCATCTTGCTATTTGCCTGCCAGACACTATCCATCCATACCCAACTCCATATGCTACAAACCAAATTCATTATCATCTCCTTTAACCTAGGTCCCCCACCTAAGTAATCTGTCTCTTTCACTGCCAGAGTAAATTTGTTTCCCAGTCATCCAACTTTCCAAACTTTCTCTGCAGCTTTCATTTAGAGTTTATTCTCATTCTCCAGATGTAGTCAATCCCCAGATTCTGTCATATTTTATTTTGCTATGCTAGACAGGGTTTCTTTCTTTTCACCTCCATAACTACCATTCCAGCCCAGGCTCCCATCATATTTCAGGTCTCAATTACCCACAAACCATCCAATCCCAGAACTATAATTTTTGCTTCTCAACCACTGATGTAATGGAGGAGCTCAGAGGTAGACGTGAATACAATAGTTATGTGATACCACTTAACTATAAAATACAGTCCTATTGGCCTCTGATAGTCTGTAACCAAGGTCCATGCTTAAATGAGAAAATAATATAATTTAGGAACCGACTCATGTCTTTTCTTGATCCAAATGAGGCATCAGGGATGTGACTGCCACTCCCTGGGCAGAAACAGCATGTGTCAAGAGGTGAAGAGAGCAAAATAGCAACAATAATCAATGAGCTCATTGCTCAGTCCCTGCTGCCCTGTGGTGAGCTCTTAGAGTGAAAAGTTAATGGAAGGGGAAAGGGCAAGAGAATGTGAGTGCCCTGGCTGCCTTTTCCAAGAGCTTTGTAATTACAAAGTAGCTGTGAGCTTCTCTGTGAATGGGTTACCTGATCAGTTTAATTCCCTCTGCTTTAGAGATAAGAAGCCTAAGACAGCAAGAAGTTAAATGTGTTGCTGGCAGCCAGGATTAGAACTTGGGATTCCTGAATAAATGCTTTGAACTTATGAGGTTACTTCTAAGAGATCATAGTTACACTGGGCTTCCTAGCAATAAAGATGAGCTTTTCCCTTCTCCTCTAAAATCCTCAGTCATTATCCAGAGCTAGGGAAAGGGAAACTGGGGTGGAAAGCTAAAACAAAGTACATCTGAGTGACCTGAACTTTCTTTGCCAGGATGATGAACAGAAAGAAATAGAATGGGCAGAGGATGCTTAAAGGGGTGAGGACTGTAATTCAGACACCTCAAGTGAAAGAAATGAAAATGAAAAAGTTTGAAGCAAAGAAAGAGATCCACTCAAGACATAACCTAACAAGATAGAAAAATGAAATACAGAAGTCTCATCAGCTTTAATTAAAGGAAATCAATATTTGAAGAGCTGCTTTGCCCAGTAACAGAACAAGGGTAAAAATACTTTAGAAGCACGAGCCTCTTAGAAAAGAGAAAAGCGAGCTTTCATAGGGAAGCAATCATGGTTTAAAAGCCTTTCAGAAGATGTCCACGTGGTGCATCTGTTGTAGAGGGGACTCAAGCACCTGTCTGAAAGGCAGGCTAGATGAGCTTCCATCCCTGGGAGGGTCTATACCAGTGGTTCTCAACTTGTGGTTCACGACCCACAAGAACTGTATTAAAGGGCCACGGCATTAGGAAGGTTGAGAACCACTGGTCTATATATTATAAGTGGATTTTCTTAGCTTAGGAGCATTCAGGAGCCAGGAGTTACCTCTAGGGAGCAAAGACTTGCCATGATTTCCCCCAGAAAGACTTCAAACAACCCCTCGGTGGCAATAGCTTGGGTTTCATCTCAGTTGTCACTTACAAAAACACCTGTAGGGAACCATTCAGAGCTATGTAAAGGCAATAGCCTTATTGTTACTATTCAGAGGCACTATTCAACCATCCAAGCCAGCTTGCTGGAGTGTTGGGGTCTAAACTCAAGTGTTCTTGTGATGAACATGATGATCAATGATCAGTAACTAGAACCCAGTTCTCCCAGACCATCCCTCTTTAGCAAGGGAAGATATCCGTGCCAGACATTGATAGCTATGACACTTCTTTCCACTGAGGCCACACACAGCCTTTTTATTTTTATGTGTTCAACAAATATTTCTTGAGGCTGGGCACTATGGCTCATGCCTATAATCCTAACACTCTTAGACGCCAAGGTGGGTGGATTGCTTGAGCTCAGGAGTTCAAGACCAGCCCGAGCAAGAGTAAGACCCTTGTCTCTACTAGACATAGAAAAACTAGCCAGGTGTTGTGGTGGGTGCCTGTGGTCCCAGCTACTTGGGAGACTGAGGCAGGAGGATTGCTTGAACTCAGGAGTTTGAGGTTGCTGTGAGCTATGATGCCACGACACTCTACTCAAGGCAACAGAGGGAGACTGTGGCTAAATATATATATATATTGAAAAAGACTTTTTTTGAGTGTCCACTCAATAGCTAGTTGGAAAGACTGATAAATGATTCAAAATAAGCAACACTTAAGCACCACATGCTGAAAGGTATATAGACAGTTAGTATGATAGCCCATCCCTCTTTTTTGAAATACAATGTCAATTTCCTAGGACCCTGAAAATTAATTTAAAAAATCTCAGCACTCTTGTAGTTGCAGCAGCACAACTATTTTTTACGAATCTAGGATGAATTCATTGCACAAAAAGCTTACCAAGTACTACAGGAAATGCAGACGTTTCTGTGTGCCGCCCATCAAGAAAGTGAGTAGAGGGCGCTTTAAACCACTAGATTCTCCTACAAGTACCTCTCTGACCTAAGAGAAAAATCTAGATCAGAGTAGATCTGATTGCCGTTTTGGTTTAAGTATACTGGATACCATTTCAACGTCAAATTGTTCAATCAGAAACCTGAAAATGTTGAAGTGTTGGCCAGTGGCAGTTTTCCCACCTGAATACAATGTGCATAATACAGCAAGATTGTGTTTTCACTTAGGTAGCATTGAAGACAGTTAGGGAGCCTGTGGAAAAGTCTTTTTTTTTTTTTTTTGATAGATGGAGACAGACAGCTGATCAGGTGGACGGAAGGAGGGCTGGCAGTCATTAAGTTTTCCTATCAGAAACTCACCTGGAATCGCTCTCATAGGCCTTTGATGAGGCTTGGTGGTTGAGGCACGGGAGAAAGCAGCTTATCCCCAGAAGAGGATACCTACTCAGGTGGGGGGCAGGAAGGCTAGATCCGTCCCCTCAGGGATTTCAGGCTGCTGCCTTTGAGATTACAACTCAAAGATGAGATGAAAGTGAAGCCAGTTGACAGGTGTTCTAGAGACAGGCAGATCAAAAGAATGACAACTGGAGTAGGTCTGTTTCAGATGCGTAGGTTAGAAACTCTGATTCAAGGCAGCCCCTCAGCAGTCTCATATACCCCAAATTATATATTTATGTATTAGAAACAGGCAAGGTTGATTTCTGTAAATCCCTGGGATTGCTGGATGTTTCAGTGACCAGGGTCTTTGGCAGTATCTTAATCTTTGGGTCTTTGACTCATGTCTTTCCGGATCTTCAAGGTTCCCAGACAATCTGTAGCTGCAATATTTTCTCTTTATCTCTCATGGGGCACTTCTGGAACACTCAAGGTCCTTGATATCATTGTTTTGGATCTCCTTATGTCTCAAGGTTTCAGAATGACAATATCTTACTCGGGCTTAACTACCCAGCCTGGATCTTTGGGGAGAAATAAGGACTTTTCCTGTCAACATTTGGCAAACCTTTCCATACGACATTCATTAGTATATGTATGAAATTAAGCTCCTAGCATCCAAGCCTGCCACAAGTTCTTCTTGTACCCCGCCACCACCTTCAGAAACATTTTGCTGCTGTTAATGGGTCCGTACCTGTAATTTGCACAGAACAAACATTTTTGAGTTACTTAATTACTTTCATCCCTTGTCTTGGGCTGTGTATTTACCTTCCCTGTGCGAGTTATTCCTGGGAATGTTTTTGTTTTGATTTCTCACAGAGCCGTATTTGCAGGATTTGGCTGTAGGTCAGAGGGGTCCTTATTCCTATCTATTAAAGGGCTACTCCTCCAGGACCACCCCTTCCAGAGCAGGACTAAATAATTATAAGGCTGCTACTGTCAGTCGACAGCATTCCCTGATGTCCTGCGGTGCTCTGCGTGGACTTTAATCAGACTCACTTGTAATGCTATGGAGGACTGTGATGTGGGAATCCAGCAGTGGGAATGGATGTAACTTTTATTCAAAACCATGTGGATGCCTGAGCTTAGGGACACGGGAAGGGTTAAATGACTACCTACTCTGAGCCCAGCCCTGTGCCAGAGACACATTAAAAGATCCCTTGTTCTGGAAGTTGTCCAGTCGAGTTTCTCACTGAGTGAGCACCTAGGAGGAAGGAAGGTCAGTGGCCAGTGACCAGGGGTAGAAGTGAGGAAGTCCAAACTCACTTGTATTTGATAACACATAGCATATTGCATCCTTGCATTAGGCGATATTGCTGAGACAATTTTAAATTCTTTTGATTTAGAGTCTTTTGTTTAATTGGTCCGTATTGTCAGTATATTGGGCATGGTTCCAGGTCCCTAAAATATCTTTTGCCAGGAAGCCATTATGATAGAATGTGTGCCCACTCTCTCCAGAGCTACCCACCTGCCAGAATCAGAGCTGCCCTGGGTGTGGTGTCTCCCACTTCAAAGAGCTGCTTTTTGGATCTTCTGGACACTGCATGCAAACTCCTGGGACTGTTGCTATCTGTCTGATTCTTCCTGATCCTGATTAGCCTTTATTTGTGCCCACACACATCTCTAATACCTTAGCAATCACCAGGAACCCGTGATTATCAGTTGTTCCCATCACATCCGTGTACTCATTTGAAGCCAATGGGTACATATCAGAACAGCTTTTGTGACCCCCAGCCTACCCCACATATAAATACAACTACTTGGCAGTCACCTATTTCAGAGGTACTTAAAAGGTTCATAAATATCTAGAAAGCTCTTTGACATTTTCTGAGACAATATTCTGTGACACTGGAAGGTTCTGTTATCTGCACTATAAGCCAACATGTGCATTTTTCTTTTTATCTTCATTTTTATAAAAGATTATGCTGACGTAGACCTTACTCACAAAAAAAATTCTGATGAAATCAGGATAAATAATTCCACGCATCATCAAGGGGAGAGAAGGGCTTTGAATTGGTTTCCATGGAAATCTGAAAGTGAAGTAAAGTAATAATTTCAAGGCAGAGCGGCTGAATTGAAGATAATGGTAAAATAGTTTGATAAAGGAAATAGAATAAAGTAATCAAGAAGGCTCCAATCAATTATTCCTTTTTGTTTACCTTCAGGTGATTAATTTGTCTGCGTTTATTAACCTGATGAGATTAAGCAGACCTTCCTTGTGATTTATTTCGTAATTGTTTCCAAGGTTTGACATAAGCTATGGAGTTATTGAAGGTGGAGATTTAAATTCAATTACTCATGAAGCAGGTGGTGCTTCTCCTGAAAAAGTATCTGAATTCACAGCCTTCCCATGTAACATTATGAGTGGAAATTATTAATTCATCTGATAGTATCTCCAAAGACTTTTAGAAGTCATTTGACATCCACATACTTCACTAAAATTCAGCAGCTTCAGAACTGAACATGTAATGCAGAGAATCCTGTGTCTGGAAATAAAATATTTTATGTTAAATAGTAGTTATTTGTATACTTTTTTTAAATTAGAGTCTCCCTTGGGGTCTGGGCTATGGTGCTATCATAAATGGAATCTGTGACCTCAAGTTTTAAATGCCAAAAGGATAGCTTTCTTTGAACTTGACCAATGGTTCCCACTCTTTTTACCTTTGAAGGACACCATGGGGTAAGATCATGGTTTATTTTGACAGGAGAGAGAGAGAGAGGAGAGAGAGAGAGAGAGGCAGGCTGACCTTGAAAGTCTTTAAATGTTGTGACTAATTGCTTTTTTGTCTCTGTGGTCCTTGTTGTTTATATTTTTTCTTTTTTTTTTTTTCCTGTGGGTATAGTAAAGATAGACGGGGTTCTCCAAACACTAACCCAGGTGCCAACCCTCCGTCATCCACAAAGGCCCGGAACACATCTAAGAGTGGAAAGTAAGTGAAAACTGCTCCTGTACATCGATGCAGCTATCAAAAAACCTTGTGCTGTCCTCGTTTTGTCATTCATTCATATTCATTCAACAGAGATTTGCAGAACGCCTTGTGTGTGCCTCCCACTGAGCTAGTCACTGAGGAATTGAAACAAAGCGTGTGTCAGTAATGCTGGGTGTGTCAAGGACTAAGGAGGGAGGAGGGCAGGGATGGGAAAGTCAGGAGATGACTTCAGGAAGCCAGTTTAGGACGATGAAGGGCAAGGACATATGTCTGTAAGGACAAATGCAAGATTTGTCCTGTGAGTTTCAAAAATTAAAGAAAAAAGAAGCCCCAGCACTGATGAATCATTTTATCATGTGCAAAATCCATGAAAGTCTGTCTTTGATCCATACATTGCGGTTTAGGTTTGAGTTAGAAGAATCTGGTAAGCCATTGCAAAAATGTCCTGGTTTAAGTACATGTATGTTTAACCATATCACTATTTCACATGCTACATATATTCCTTTCCCAGTACCATGTCCCATGTGAAACTGTCTTTATAATATTACCCAAACTTGTATTGGTTGAATATTTGTGATATTGGAGTCACTTCCTTGGGGCTTATTCCAGAAGATCACACTGGCTGATCTTTCCCTTTGGATTCAGCCGAGCATGGGAATTTGAGGCAGTGTGGTCCCATACAGGTGAAATGCCTCTAATTAGGCATTTCCCCTTCCGTGTAGCTGCAGCACTTTGGTGAATGACTTGGGTTCTCTGTAAGCTGTCTCTCCAGGATGTGGGACATTGTGACAGGTATAAACACAGCCCAGAAAGAGCACCAAGTCTGCATCTAGGTGAAGATGAGAGAGGCCTTCGTCATGCTAAAAGCTCTAATCTAGCAGTAAAATATGTCACAACAAGAGAGCACAGCTTTGCAATGAAAGGTGAATTTGTAATGGTCATATATTTTATGTATTCAGCATTGGACTGTAAATGCTGCACTTTGAATATGATCTTATATTCAATTCCCAAAGTGAAAGATCTATTGGCTGCCTTTTTTCCTTCTTCTCCTGAATACCATTTCAGGTTTGCATATAAAGTTGAATGTGGGCTATCTCGGAGAATATAAAAAACAGCGGTAAAGACATAAGACTAAATCTCTGAGCAGTTAGAACTCATTTCAGTTATTTATTGCTGAAAACCACAATCAAAATGCTGTATAAATTATGAAGGAAGGGAATTGATGCACACACTCCCAAGCAGCTGAATGTTTTCAAATTAGTCCCAATTCATCGTTAACGTGCACTCTCTGTTAACAGAAGTGGCTTTGGAAAAATGCTTTTAACTCCATTGTTGCAGAAATGGCAGACCCTATCTGGGCACCTCGTACCTACCTGGCACATTCTCCATTTTTTAAATGCTACTGTATAATTATGGATATTTGTGATATGATGTTGCATATCAAAAGGGGTATTGTTTTGTTTCTTTAGGTTTTGCCAGAGCTCACTCTTACCTTTTGAGTAAAGAATCTCAGCATGGGGCACAGAAGGAACAGTTGGTCGAACTTGAAATAAGATGACATAGAGAATGGGTACCTAATATTATAGTCAGGCTTTGAACAGTAGGAGAACCGAATAAATACATCCTTAAGTAGATAAACATGATCTATATCACACTTTCTATATTTGGACGCATCCCAAGCTTCCGCCATGGTGAAAGGCCTCCCTCTTCACACACGCTGAGCTAGGTGGCTTTTATTTGCCATGTAGAGTGGTTTACAGATTGAGCTAGTTCTTTTCAATTCTTCAGTGTTTTGTTGATTTGGGGTTTTTTTTGAGAGAGTCTCAAGCTGTTGTCACCCTGGGTAGAGTGCTGGGGCATCACAGCTCACAGCAACCTCAAACTCTTGGGCTCAAGCAACTCTCTTGCCTCAGCCTCCCAAGTAACTGGGACTACAGGCGCCTGCCACAACACCTGGCTATTTTTGGTTATAGTTGTCATTGTTGTTTAGGTGGCCCGGGCCGGATTCAAACTCACCAGCCTCGGTGTATGTGGCCAGCACCCTACCCACTGAGCTACAGGCGCCACCCTGTTTTGTTGATTATTAGTGAAAAATTAAAAGTTTTCCAGTATTCCCCTCATGGATATGTGTGCCAGGTTCTTTTGCACTGTGCCCCTCCTGTCACTTGTCTCATCACTTTTTCAGGAGGATTTTGAGTTTGAGGGTTGTTTTTTTTTTTTCTGTCACTGAACGTTTTCTCCTTCTCAGGATGTCTTGATCAACAGAAACAGTACTGACATCCATGGATATGGTGAGACTAGCAGGGGCATTTTTCACACTTTCTAGAACAGTCTCTGGATGTTGAGTCCCTGGGTCCTGGTTTGGAGAGGATGGTGATTTGTGGTTCCTGCTGTAGTATTGCCTGCGTGTCTCCTTGGTTATGGTGAGAATGGTGGTCCATGGTGCAGTCCCACAAGAGCACCATGGAGGTCACTATTGTGCTGAATTTTCTGATGTTATTTGACCAAATGGGTGGGCTATAGGGCAGTTTTGAGAATTTCTCTTACGTGATTTTTGAGGCCAGATACAGGCTGAGAGATAGAAGGAGGATTCTTTTCCCCTCTGAAAAGAAATTGGATCTCCTTAAAAAAAAAAAAAAGAAACAAAAAATGAAGGGCTGGGTGCGGTGGCTCACGCCTGTAATCACAGCACTCTGGGAGGTTGAGGTAGGTGGATTGCTTGAGCTCAGGAGTTCAAGAACAGCCTGAGCAAGAGCAAGAACCCCATCTGTACTATAAGTAGAAAAAATAGTGGGTACTATGGTGGGTACTATGGGTGTAGTCTCAACTACTTGGGAGGCTGAGGCAAGAGGATTGCTCAAACCTACGAGGTTGATGTTGCTGTGAGCTATGATGATGCCATGGCACTTGACTCAGGGTGATAGAATGAGACTTTGTCTCAAAAAAAAATGCAAAATCCAAGCTGCCTCAAATATGCACCATGGCTGAAAATAATAATATATGTTGAGTGTGTACTATGAACGAACTTGAATACTGAGCACTTGATACACGTTGTCTCATTAATGTTTACCCACCAAAAGCTCATGAAACAAGCACTATAATTATTTCTGTTTGATACATGAGGAAATTGAGACTGGAGGATTATAGTGAGCCCACCTGTGGTCTCCAAATGACCAATTTTAACAAAAACTTTAATTGGAGCCAAAAATAGTACTACTAATAATAACTAGAATATATTGAGCATCTATTTTATACCACTGTGCAGGGTTACATAGATAAATATAGGATACAATAGATGATCTCAAGAAGCTCATAGTCTTGATAAGAGACAGAGGATGACAGCGTGGTATTTTTTTTTAAGTTTCAATAGAAATAGACTTTTGTTCCTATGAAATTAAACTGAACTTTTTTTTTGAGAGAGTCTCACTATGTTGCCATTGGTAGAGTGCTGTCAGATCACAGCTCACAGCAACCTCAAACTCTTGGGTTGCCCTCAGTAGAGTGCAGTGGCATCACAGCTCAAACTCAAACTCGTGGGCTTAAGCAATTCTCTTGCCTCTGCCCCCCAAGTAGCTGGGACTACAGGCACCTGCCAGAATGCCCAGCTATTTTTTTTGTTCCAGCTGTCATTTTTGATTTTAGCTGGCCCGGGCAGGGTTCAAGCCCTCCAGCCTCAGTGTATGTGGCCCCTGCCCTATCCATTGAGCTATGAGCACTGCCCTAAACTGAATTTTTGAAAAACCATTTTTAAGATGGTATCTGTGAACTTTTTGATTATTTAAGTAGATCAGATATCTTTCAGTATTCATTAAAAGCAATATGCTAGGCAGGGCTTAGTGGCTCATGCCTATAATCCTAGCACTCTAGGAGGAAGAGGTAGGTGGATTGACTGTGCTCACAGGTTCGAGACCAGCCTGAGCCAGAGTGAGATCTCATCTCTAAAAAATAGCCGGGGGTGGGGGCAGGCACCTGTCATCCCAGCTACTTGGGAGACTGAGGCAAGAGGATCCCTTAAGCCCAAGAGTTTGGGGTTGCCATGACCTATGATGCCATGGCACTCTACCGAGGGCAACAAAGTGAGACTTTGTCTCAAAAAAAAAAAGTAAAAAAAATGGGCAGCACCTGTGGCCCAGTGAATAGGGTGCCAGCCCCATGTACCAAGGGTGGCAGGTTCAAACCCGGCCCTGGCCAAACTGTAACAAAAAAATAGCTGGGCATTGTGGCGGAAGCCTGTAGTCCCAGCTACTTGGGAGGCTGAGGCAGCCTAGGAGTTGGAGGTTGCTGTGAACTGTGATGCCACGGCACTCTACCAACAATAAAGTGAGACTCTGTCTCTTAAAAAAAAAGTAAAAAATAAGAAAACAATATACTACATGTATCATGACATTATTATGTGCCCCATAAATGTGTACAATTTTTGGTGTCAATTAAAAATTGCTTTATGCCAGTATAAACCATTATGCTATGACTCAAAAATCACTTTTTAATTGTTAAAATAATGTGTAACCGGGTGGTGCCTGTGGCTCAAGGAGTAGGGTGCCAGCCCTACTGGAGGTGGCAGGTTCGAGCCTGGCCCTGGCCAAAACTGCAAAAAAAGAAAATGTGTAACCATTATAGAAAATTAAGAAATTAAGGGAGGAATAATCAATGATTCTACTCCTTGAACATAGTGTTATCTCTGTGTATTCCCGTCTAAACTTTTTAATATGCATGCTTTTACATATATGAAATGTAAATATAAGTTTAATTTAGTATATTTTATCTTTTGTCTAGTATTACACATAAAATGAATGTTTTAAAATATCCTTAGCCTGAGTAATAGTTGAGAAATTTTGTAGAAATAGGTAAGCTTGAATGTATCAGAATCTGAAATATCTTTCTTATGATTAGTACTTTTTATCCTATATATAAATGATTTCCTTATGATCTCCATTTAGTTTGCTCTTAGTCTAAGGGTAATGAGGAGTAGCTATGAAGAGTCTGACAGCTGATGCCATAGGAGCACTCCCATTCATCCCTCTCCTCTTCTGCCTTGATGGATTTGGAATCTGCTTAGAGATTTAAGAGTAAGAAGATCATCTAATAACAATGTGGTGTTTAAGTGCTACAGTGAGGTAATCACGGGTGCTTTGGGAGCCAAAACAGTCACCCCCTAAATAATGCCAGGATTAGAGTGGGGAAGAGGTCATGTGGGGTCATCAGTGAAGGCTCCTGTGAAATGACCCGTGAGCCCTTTAATTTTATCCACTTACCTGTCAGGTAGCAAGGCTGGGTCGGAGAAAGAAAATGCAAGCCGGTCATTCAGGCGGGCAGAATCCTATGTGCGATCAGAACAAGTTGGAATTGTGGATTAGATCAGAGCTCCAATTGAATGGCTAATTCCACCTTTTGTCTGACTTGCGATCCATCTGGCGCCTACTGAGATGCAGGGCATGCAGCGTGCTGACTAGCTTAGGAAGCCTCCAGCTTAGAAGTTGTGGCCCTTCTGCTTGCTGTCTTTCACTGCCTGGATCTGAAGCTGGGTAGCCGGCCCTGTTTCAGGGAGGAACAGATGGAATGGGATATGTCTGAGCAGCAGAGCCAGACTACCTTGGCAATGACTTTCAGGGAGGTGCAGGCAGTTCCTTGTATGCCGGCAGTGAGCCAAATTGACAAGATAGAAAAAAAAAAAAAAACCAGCGTGGAGCTATACCCCTGTGATCAGGAAGCATAGGGTTTGCAGAGGTTGACCCATGACTAGCCATGCCAGGCTACCACATTTAGCCTCACATATGGTTCCCTCTGGTAATGTGAACCTGTTATTCTGGCCAACACAGCAGGCCACAGTCAATCCATTTGCTGACCCACTGGGTTGCCCCCAGAAAGCACTTAAACTGTCAAAGATGAACATGCTTAGTAGCCACAAAGAGCCTTTATAATGTTCATTTTGTATGCAGACATTTTCATATTTTACATGAGACCAATTCTTAGTCTGAACAGCTAAGGACAGGTAAGTCCCTTTCCATAAGCTACACACTTAGTTACTATTGGAGGGTACCCTAGAACCCTGATATTTGTCAAATGCTCTTTCTACTGCAATGTACGCTAGAATTCTTCTCTCAGAGACCAAGATATTTGAGCTTTGATCACAGCAAGGGGGGCCAGGAGCCAGGCCTCAGGATGTCCAGCCGAGTGCTTCTTCCTCTGTGTAGGGAGTTCTGCCAGCCACTGTGAAAATGGTGACTTTTAGAGAAATTATAATCATCCCATTTAAAAAATGTAGCAGTGGCAATGATGAAAGGAAAAGGTACACCCTCCTCAAATACTTCACATTTTCACCAAAATAACATCATTCTGATTATGTTTAGATAGCCACCCTTTCTCAACATCTCTGTTGAACTATCTTGAGCCTGCAATACACTCCTTCATCAATGAAGTCATAAAGAGAACTCATAGATCACTACGGCTGTTCTCCCTCAAATCAGCCAACTAAGGCTGAAGAGATGGAGGTTCTGTGTGTGTGTGTGTGTAACATTCAGAGGCATCCATTTAAAAATTAGATTGCAAGTAGTTGAGATGATGATGGAAATCGATCACTTTCAGTCTTAGATGTTTTTCACATAGGCCATGCTAGGGAATGACAAGGGCCAAGTCCAATTTTCAAATACTAGTGAAGGCCATAAATATTACAGGGCTATTGCCGAACACCCAAGCACAGTGCCTGGTAGATGGTGCTATAAATGTTGAATTAAGTACTGTAAGTGATGGCTTAAATGAATTAAGGTGAAGGGAAAAGAAAGGATATTAAAACAGAGGAAAAGGTGCACAGAAAGGGAATGTGAAATGACCAACTCAAACCTTGCTCACTTCACAGTCTACTCGGGGCCGGGCCAGGTCACAGAGGCTGCGGGAAGACCGACTCCAATGTGTCCTTGCCAAAATGTCGCAATACAACTGTTTATCTGTTCAATAGTGTCTAGATGAGAACAATCAGGAGCACATAGCTTCATTAATAAAATAAATATACTGACGCCCTTTAGCTTTGTGCTGGCAGCAGCCAAATGAAAAACTTTTCAGCGGCTCGGCGCCTGTGGCTCAATCGGCTAAGGCACCAGCCACGTACACCTAAGGTGGCGGGTTCGAATCCCCAGCCCGGGCCCGCCAAACAACGATGGCTGCAACCAAAAAATGGCCGGGTGTTGTGGCGGGCGCCTGTGGTCCCAGCTACTTGGGAGGCGGAGGCAGGAGACTAGCTTGAGCCCAGGAGTTGGAGGTTGCTATGAGCTGTGATGCCTTGGCACTCTACCCAGGGGGATAGCTTGAGGCTCTGTCTCAA
>CAUYQV010077303.1:0-29760 GCA_963574575.1 Galagoides demidoff
TTCCTTCCTTCCTTCCTTCCTTCCTTCCTTTCCTTCCCTCCCTCCCTCCCTCCCTCCCTCCCTCCCTCCCTTTCCTTCCTTCCTTCCTTCCTTCCCTTCCTTCCTTCCTTCCTTCCTTCCCTTCCTTCCTTCCTTCCTTCCTTCCTTCCTTCCTTCCTTCCTTCCTTTCCTTTTTATTTTATTTTCTTTTTTTTTTTTGACAGAATATCACTCTGTCATCCAGGCTAGAGTTCCCTGGTGTCAGCTTAGCTCACAGCAACCTCAGACACCTGGGTTCAAGTGATCCTCCTACCTCAGCCTTCCAAGTAGCTGGAACTATAGGCACCTGCCACAACCACCAGCTAATTTTTTTTCTGTTTTTTCAATGTTTAGTAGAGATAGGATCTCAAGCTTCCTCAGGCTGGTCTTGAACACCTGAGCTCAAGCAATCTGCCTGCCTCGGCCTCCCAGAGTACTGGGACTATAGGTGTGAACCACCACGCCTGGACAAGAGCTGTGATTTTTGTCTCCTGACTCTCATCAGTCACTGGCTAAGAGGATGCTCCCAGAAGACATTAATTCTGATGGGCCATTTGCAAGAGAAGCCAGGGAAAGCACTCCAGCTAAGGGACAGGGTGCGGGTGGTCGGCTGCTGGACGGCACGCACAGAAACAGTAAGTGCAAAGGCTATGGAGGGGCGGCAGTGTCCGCTGCGAACACGCATGTGTCAGTGACACAGCTGGAGGGAACAGCCTGTGCACAGGCCCTACATGAGGAGAAGACTTGTGCCTGATCCCATTTATATTAGTAATAAGCAACTTGACTCCGCTTTCATTGGCAATAAGCGGTGGGTTCAGGTTCAAACTCCGGCTTAATTTCTAAGACTTCCTGCCTCTACTCCAGCCCGGTCCAGCAGAAGCCAGAGACAGAAGCAGTGGGATTACCCACACACCAGCTCCCAGAACCGTGATTTAATTACAGCACCAGTGCCAGGGGCTTTGGAAGTCCCAGACGAGGTGTTTAAAACACAGGAAGTAAGAAGGGCTGAGCTGTGACTCGCTGTCCCTTCAAGGACTGCTCCGGGGGACGTCAGTCCCCCACCTCCTTTCATCTTCCTTTGCTTTTCCAGCTCTTTAGCTGTGGACTGTTTTTCTTTTTTTACCCTTCCAGATAATTATTTACACAGAAGGAGAATAATTAGCAGCCCAGGAAACGCTGCTTTGTTCTCAGCTCTCTGCCCCTGCCTGCCTCTCTTGTCTGAAGTAGCTCGGCTGCTGGGAAGAGGAACATCAAAGCCAGCTGAGGAGGCTTTACACGGAGAGGGATTTTCTTTGTCTGAATGAAAAGCAAAGAAAGACAATCTGGCTTGTTTGTCTCTGCCCCATTGCCGATTGCCCGGTTTCTCTGGGCTGGGGACCCACCCGTGGCCCTGGAGAGGTTACAGTAACAGACTGCTTTCCTGGGCGGGTGTTTGCCCTCCGGAGTTCAATCTCTTTCCTTTGACCTCTCTTCCATCTCAGAAGATACTGTGGCTGAGAGAGAACGGTCTGGAAAGCACAAACTCAAATGCTTTTGTGGCCAACTCATGAGCTGAGTGAGGCAGGCAAACCTCAGGTAAGAGGCACAAGCAGGGCCTGGAGAGACTGAGTGAGCAGTTGCCCCTCCTGAAACCTGCTTGTCACTGCCATGTGGGAGGAGGGGCTCAGCGTGGCTGATTTTCTGAATTTTCCTATGGTACTTTTCTAAATTTTAAAATGTCACGCAGGACTAATGAAACACTGAAAGGAGGGCTGGATCCAGGGCTGCACCTCCAATTTGCAATGTCTGATCTGTTCTGTCTTCTTAAAGATAAGGGAAACTGAGGCTCACACGGGAGTGGTAGACAACTTGGCCAATATCACACGTGAGTGCAGGAGTGGAATCCAAGCCTTCAAGTACACTGTGGCTATTCTCAGCACCTAACAATCAGTGCTGTGCACGGCACAGAGTAGGCGCTCAGTCATCAGTGAAATAATTACTGATGACATTCACTTTCTATTGAGTGCCTATTATGTTTTAAAATTACGTTGGGGTTAAATATCCTAGATATATTCATCAATACTCTTCTTGTTTTAAAGGACAGAAGCCCAATTTAAAATAGTTTGAATAAACAAATAGGGCAGGTATAGTGGCTCACACCTGTCATCCTAGAGCCGTGGGAGGCTGAGGTGGGAGGGTTGCTTGAAGCCAGGAGTTTGAAACCTGCTTACGCAATAAGCATGACCCTATCTCTAAAAAGCATTTTTAAACATCGATCAGGCATGGTGGTATGTACATGTAATCCCAGGTACTCAGGAGGCTGAGGCAGAGGATCATTTAAGCCCAAGAATTTCAGGTTGCAGTGAGTTGTGATGATGCCACTGCACTCGAGCCCCTGTCTTTAAAAAAAGACAGAAAGAAGAAAAGAAAGAAAGAGAGAAAGGAAGAAAGAAATAAAAGAAAAACTGCAAATAATGTATTGGCGGTTGTATACAAAGGTGCATGAACATTAGGTGTGGCTGCGTCCAGAAATTCACACAATTATCAGGTTGTTTTGCTATCCGTATTCTCTTTTTCTCACTTCTGCTTAGCTGGAGTCAATGTGTTAACTCGTTCCTAGAGAGGCTTAAGATGATTAAATTGACCACGAACAGCTCCAGGTTGCTCCTTTCCAGCTAAAATCACTAGTAGACAGAAGAGTTTTCTGGTCCCAGTGTTCAGCAAAAGTCTCAGGCCCGACTGTCACTGGACCAACGTAAGTCATTGCTCATGCCTAAACCACCTCTGTGGATGGATTCAGTCATCGTATTGTTTTCAAATGTAAGTGACTACTGTGTGCTACTTCTGGACATAAAGAATGATGAGCAAGACAGGCACGATTTCTCCTGGAGCTTATGGTTGAGTTGAGGGGAAAGATACTAAAGAAATAAAAATTGTTTAACCGATGGCTGCTGTCTTCATTAGGGATTATCAACGCATCTTAATGGAAATGGATTCATAAAGAGAGAGAAAATTTACAATTTATCTGTGTCCATCATATATATTTTTAAGGGTTATCTTTATTACACTTTACCCTCCTCCCCAGCAAGAAGACTTTTTGATTTCTTAAGATGCTGTAATAGGCTTTAAGGTACCAATTCATGAAATCAATGATTGGAAAATAAATGTGCTTTAATTGTTATTGTATTCTTCTTAGCCTTTGACCTTTTGTGGTTTGAGCTGAAATCTATAGTCACGGTTTCCAAAGGTGGCAACTAGAAGGTTAGTAGTGGAAGGAAAGCACAGACATTCCAGCCCAATGGTGTTTACTGATAGGAGACAAACTTTGGACCTTGGGGTATAGACTTCAGGATAGCTGGAAAGATGGGGAATAGAGCCCCATGTTAGTCAGAGATGGAAACCAGCCAACCAGCTCCATCTGACGTTTGCAAGGGGAACTAGACCTGAGCCTGGCCTCACACCTGCAAGGTCTGACTGTCCCCCTCTAGCAACACAACCCTGGGCACTTTGGGTCACTTCACATTCTTGGCCACCTCAGTGATCTCCTGTGCAAGATGGGAATAACCATCTGTACCTGCTCAGACTGCGGTTTGAGCATCAACAAGATTGTTTATGGAAGCACTTTTCTAATGTTGAATGGCGTTGAGCATGTGAAGTGATGTTTTCATTGTTCTCTTCACGCATCAGGTTCTTCTCATTTCTGCCACTTGTTTACACCTGTATTCTTGGCACTTCTGCCATTCCGCATGAGTAACTTCCAAATTAAAACTGCCACTCGGTGGGAAGGCATCGGAGTCTCTCGTTTATTAATCTGAACATCATTCAAGTCAACATATGTTGTTTTCTAGTTGCACTGAGTAAGCCGTTCCAGAACTGGAACCAAGGATCACTGGTGCTGGAACAGTGTCACAGCAGAGAGGATGAAAATTCTGGGCAAGTGTGGAATCATGGCACGGTCCAACAGGAGGCCCAGGGCCAGGTGACCACTTAGACTCCATCTAGGGAGTTGGCATGAGACTAAGCTCCAGGATGCTGAGACCATGACTTGGCTTTGGAAAGATGAATTATCTCTATCTGTCTGCTTCTGTATAAGCTCTCAATTCTATAAGGGCTTCTCTCTTTGTGGACCTTGAAATGAGAAGAGCAGAATGCCAGGCACAGGGCCTGGTGATGAGAATTGCATTCTGAGGATTTGAGGCCAACGAGGGGATTCTGACTCACAGAGGCATGGCATAAGCTTTGAGTCTAGGGGGCTGTGATTTCTCCCATCTATTAGCCAGGCATATTTCATTTGAGAGAGACTAAAAGTGAACTAGCTTTAGCAAAAATAAAATTTGAAAAAGGGGTGGTGTGACTTATCGGCTCATATAATTAAGAAGTCAAAGGAATGAACCCGGCTTCAGATGTGCCTGGGTCCAGAGATTTGGGAAATAAACTGTCTCATGGTTCTGCTCTTTGTCCATCTCTCAATTCCACTGTCCTTCTTGGCTTGGATTTCTATTCCAATAGCTTTTCTCTACCTGATAGTCGTCAGCCCCCTTATCCGAGCAATTCCACATCCCCAGTAGAAGACAGAACAAGGGTTTCAGGAAATTGCTAGTAGGGACTCTGCTTGGCCCAATTTAGATGCATTTCCATCCTTAGTCAATCTCTGTAGACAGGATTTGGTGACATCCCAACCCTTTTGCTGGAGATGGCGGCAGAAGGTCTCTGATTTAAGAGAAGTATCCTGTCAGCAAAAGAAGGGAGTAAGGGAAAGATAGCATCCAGATGGACACAGACAACAGAGATTCATTATACCACAAAGAATGTTCATGGATCCCAAGTCCCAGGAGTCGATCTACACGAAGTAGTGGTGAGCCATGCTCAGATTGGCTTTGAAAACACCTTTATCTTAATTGTCTTATATTTTAAAGGCTCTGAGAAGTCCTGCATTGAAGAGACTTCTTGCAATTTATTTAGCCCCAAATTTTCTAAAATGTTTTGACCACTGGTTATTTTGTTTTTTAGGAACAGTTTTAGAATCTTAGAAAAATGATGGGCTAGGGGGCCAAGATTCTAATGTTGAGGATACCAAAGCCAGACAGTTGAGGTGGAAGTGAGATTAGAGTTTCTGTACCCAGAGGCTGGTATGAGTCAGAGTTGCATTGGCCGTGGGAACAGTTGAAGAACAAGCAAAAAACATTATAAGGACAACATTTCTTGGCTAGTAGGGGCACAGGGCACAGGAGTGCCAGAGCGGCCCAAAGAGCCAGGAGCTGAGAACAGCATCGCCTCCTAATAGCATCTCCTCCTTGTAGGCTCATTTCCCTGTGGGCTGGAGATCGCTGTTGGTGGATGCAGATGAATATTCATTTGATGACTGTAGAGCAGCCCATGGTCCTAGCAGGATTCCCTAGCTAATGGAGCTGTCTGCTTCCAGCACTTGGCAGAACAGAGCCAACCCCACCCATACTCCAAGCAAAACTCTGATACCCTCATTGTGGTGGAAAACAGAATAAGGTGACTCTAGCTGGTCTTTCAGGCTCTGATCTGGGATTTGGCATCAGGACTTGGACCTATTAAGATCCAGCCAGGAAAATCAAAACAAATCTATGGATTTAAAATAGGGGAAAAAACAAAATAGGGAATTCTGTATAGGGAACTGGTTTCACAAGTGAAGAGGGCTAAGAAGTTTTGAATAGCAATAGTGGGATAGTACAGAAAGTAATACAGCAGGCAGTTCCTACCTCTACCTGGCTGGAGGTTCAAAGGGTGGCAGGGGGTGGAGTGTGCAGTGTTACCAGAGTGCAGGGCCTGGGGTACCTCACAGAAGGCCGGTCCAATAGGAGCTGGGGCCATAAAGGGCACAGCTGCTACTGGAGATGCTGGCCAATGTATGTGTGCATAGGTGTGTGTGTTTGTGTGCACACATGTGTAATATGTGCACATATGTATATGCATACATGTGTGTGTTTGTATGCATATATGCACATGTGTATACACACATGTGTGCACTTGTTTTTGTGTGTATGTGTATATATGTATGTCTGTATGTGTGTGTGCAACCCCCCTTTTTTCTCTTCAGTCTTCTGTGAGTACCAACCATTGCTGGACTCAGACAGAAGCCACTTGACCCAGAAGCCTCAAATGCACCTGTGGGAATCAGTCCCTTTGCAGTTTCATGCTTTGCAGACAGAACGAGGAAAAGGTCAGGAGGTCATGGATGAGCACAGAACCCACCTTCTAAATACAAGGTTAAGTGGCTTCCTAGGTTGATGCCCAGATCAGGGACTGGCAAAGGTCAGAGTGGTAAAAATATTAGGCTCTGGGCGTTCGGTCTCTGTTGCAACTACTCAACTCTGCTGTTGCAGCATGAAGCAGCCACAGACCATAAACAAATTGCTGTGTGGATGAAAGTGGATAGAAACAAGCAGTGGATGTGGCCCGAAGGGTGGTACTTCCCCGAGCCCTGCCCTAGAGACCTCATTAAAGGACCTTGGGGATGTGTGAAAGATTATTATCACCTTTGCACCTGACACCTAGGAGGCGAAAGCTCGGCTTCTCCCAACAGGAACAGAATCCTGGACTGCACAGATCACGAGGCTATAAAAAGAACCACTTAAAAATATTTTTATGCATAAAATTGTTTCTCCCGGGATTCTGATTTGCAAGGTCTCTCCTAGCAGTCACAACCATCTACTACACTGTTACCACGTGTGTCTTTAAGATGTGCTAACCATAGCAACCTGGACCCACACACCTTCTCCCACCTCCTCCAGGACAGCATGTAATTTCTTCTTCCAAGAGCTCCAGGCACAAGGGAAGTCTGAACAACAGGGGGTTGATTTTGAATTGTCCATAATAAACCATGAGTCAAGGGCTAATCTCTCATTGGTTTGAAGAGGCTAATTCTGTCTGTAGAATTGTGAGCATAATTCTCTAAGATGCCCTCTTGGGGGCTGAGGATGGAGTTAGGAAGGCAGCGGCAATGTATTCAAGTTGGAATTGGTCCAAAATGGTGCAGACACATGCTTAGCCCAGGGAGAAACTGTTCTTCCCAAATCTCAGGGCACAACTATTACCTGCCAGAGTTCCCCGAACCTATGGAAAGTTAATGGTTCTAAACATTGACACGTCCTTGAAACAGAACTTCTCCCCTGAAGACAAGCTTCTCTAGAAAATCTCATTACTTGGAATTCCACATGGAAACAGAGCTGCTCGTTTTGGCATTGCAAAGGCCTTCTCTTCCCAGCCTAGGATTGGGATGTTCTAGACTTTTTTTTTTTTATTAAATGATAGCTGTGTACATTAATGCAAACATGGGGTACAGTGTAGTGTTTTCATATACAATTTGAAATATTTTCATCAAACTAGTCAACATAGACTTTGTGTCATGGTTATTGTGTTAAAATATTTATGCTCTAGTTCTAGAAAAGTTCACTTGTACCCTTGTTAGACAGACCATATAGGTGATCTTTCCAGTCACCCTCCTACCACCCATCCGCCCTTCTCCCCTCCCCTCCCCCATCCCCTCCCCATATTCTTGGGCTAGAATTAGGTTGTAGCTTTCATTTGAGAACTATAAATTAGTTTCATAATAGGGGTGTGTACATTGGATATTTTTTCTTCCATTCTTGTGATACTTTGTTAAGAAGAACATTTTCCAATTCCATCCATGTAAACATGAAGGAGGTAAAGTCTCCATCTTTCTTTAGGGCTGCATAGTATTCCATGGTGTACAACATATATATACCACAGTTTATTGATCCATTCGTGGATCGATGGACACTTGGGCTTCTTCCATGACCTGGCAATTATGAATTGGGCTGCAATAAACATTCTGATACAAATATCTTTATTGTAATGTGATTTTTTATCTTCTGGGTATATACCCAATAAAGGAATTATAGGATTGAATGGCAGGTTGATTTTCAGTTCTCTAAGTGTTCTCCAGACGTCTTTCCAAAAGGAACGTATTAGTTTGCATTCCCACCAGCAGTGAGTTTGTTGTAGACTTAACAACTCTTCCCTTCTCCATCTCCTTCACTCCACGTCTGGGCATTCTTACCCTTGTCCTGTTGACTGCCTTTCCTAATGCTTTCAAGATGCATCATCCCAGTCATGGCCTTTAAGGAGGTAAAGAAACAACCAAGATGACACAAGTTTATTTGACTGGAAGGATATTTCCAGATTTACTGACCACATGGCATTCACCACTCCCAGGAGTCAGGAAATGTCCTTGTCCAGGTGTATACTTCAGAGAGGGAAAGAGTCTCAAAGGCTTGGTGAGGGCCAATATTATCCTTCTCTTGCAAGTCTATAACCCTCTCTCATCCCACGGCCACTCATATACAGGCACTCATAAAACTGTCAACTATTTAAAATTGTGCACAAACTTTATGGACACCCTGTATTATAAAAGAGGCAAGGAAGCCACAAGAAGAGCTATCCTGTCAAGTGGTATTGCACGCATGTGTAGCAATTAATGTTTTCTACCTGCTGCATCAGCCTTAGAATCTCAGCTCAGTCCCCATCTCAGTCCATTCAGTGTTGCTATAAAAGAAGATCTGAGGCTGGGTAATTTATAAAGAAAAGAGGTTTATTTGGTTTATGGTTCTGCCGGCTGCATGAGAAGCATGGCAGCAGCATCTGCTCAGCTCCCGGTGAGGTGAAGGCTGCAGGTTGCTTCCACTCCTGGCAGAAGGCAAAGGGGAGACCACGTGTGCAGTGATCACATGGTGAGAGAGGAAACAAGAAAAAAGCTCTTTCAGGAACTAATAGAACAAGTACTCTTTACCACGAGGACACTCTTATTTATGAGGGATCTTCTCCCAAGACCCAAATATCTCCTGTTAGGGCTGACCCCCAATATTGGATATTAAATTTCAAATTGAGGTTTGGGGTAGGGGACAAACACAAACTATGGCAGTTTCTGAAGCCCAGTGGGCATCACCTTGTCTCTCAGCTGTTGATCTTGGCTTTCCCCAGTCATAGTGTATTTCCTTCCTCCTTGGTTTTGTGCACTCACACATTTCTCTTGGATCAATGTCTTCTCATATGGACTGGCATATGGACTCACATTCATTGGCAACAAAACTCATTCCCCTTAAGGTGGTTCCCAGCCCTACTCCCAACATGCTTTAACTTGACCTTGTGAGCAGGGCATGGGCATCACCTCATAATATTGCTCATCCATCTCTAAAAGTTGGTCTGCCCTGATACTTTGAAAAAAATCCTGACTGGTCTTTCACCTCCTTAAAGGCTAAGGCTTTGAACTAAAATAATTTTCTGAATGGGATAAAATTTTGAAAGCAGACACTCATCTTGTATTTGTTTTATGTCATTTCAAGGACCTTGATCAGTGTTGTGTATGGTGCCGATAGTAAATAGGATTTGTTGCATTTGCCAATTCCAGATATTTGGGAGTGCCTTCCTGGAATCGTATCCAGGCTCAGCAGGAAAGAATTCAATGACTGATTAGTAATGTCTGCCACAGATGTAGGTTAGGAGAGTGATGCAATGCTTGCTACTTCTCAATTTTCCCTGTGGTAGCTGCTCAATGATTACTTGAGTTTCCCCCCCATTGAGTGGGAAAAATAGCATAAAGAGCTCAGAACCTGGGATTAAAAACAAAACTAAGATTTAAAATTAGCATTGCTGCTAATTAGTTGGGCCACTACTGAGCAAGTTTCTAACCTTCCATGGGTCTGCATCATTTCAACTATTAAGGGAAAAGTTGAGACCAAAACAAAAATACTTTACCTGAAGCCTCCACCCTTGAAAATGCCTGTGAAGGCTCGGTGCCTGTGGCTCAATTGACTAAGGCGCCAGCCACGTACACCTAAGGTGGCGGGTTCGAATCCCCAGCCCGGGCCCGCCAAACAACAATGATGGCTGCAACCAAAAAAAAAATGGCCAGGCGTTGTGGCGGGCGCCTGTGGTCCCAGCTACTTGGGAGGGGGAGGCAGGAGACTCGCTTGAGCCCAGGAGTTGGAGGTTGCTATGAGCTGTGATGCCATGGCATTCTACCCAGGGGGATAGCTTGAGGCTCCGTCTCAAAAAAAAAAAAAAAGAAAATGCCTGTGAAGAAATTGAGGAACAGTACTCAAATTGTGTCTCAGTATATCAAAAAGACCAGTGAAAAGGCTGTAGCAGATAGTGGTTACAAGTGACTTTGTAAAAGCTATACACTTCTGAAGCTAAATCTTTAAAAAAAAAAAAAAAGATGACTTTGTGGTCAGATGGACCTGAATTTGGAACCTAGTTGGCCAAGTTACAGAACTCCTCCATGCTTCAGTTTGCTAAACTGTGAAAGGAAGACAATTTCTTGACATTCTAATAAGGATTGAGACAAGCTTTGTAAGTCCCTCAGCTGGGCTGCAGCAGGCATCCAATAAATCATATTATTATTGATATCATCATTATTTTAGATGAGACAGACCACTTATCTTTTCAAGGCAGCATATTAACTGAGTGATCATTAGTTATATAGATGTGTGGTTATTCTGTATGAAACACATCCTTTTTTAGATGATCAGAGCAGTTTAGTTTGCTGGCTGCATCCTTTAGAACCTGGGGCCCAAGGGAAGGAGGGGAGCATATCAAAGAGATTTCTGATGTAGAAAAGGCCTGGGACCCCCAGGGACGGATGCCCTCTGAAGCCCTGCCTTATTTTGAATGTCTGCCCTCCTCCAAATGCCAGGAATGTGTCTCTACAAGGCTCAGAGAACAGGCAGGCTCTCCTGATGGGAGGTAAAGACATTCTGAGATTTTCTTTACTATTCTGTGACTCAGTATACAGTTCACATCCCCTGTTGGGCCAATTACTGACTTAAAATGTTGTTAGGAAAAGGCAAGCATGTTCATTATGTGGCGGCGAGCACTCAGGCCCAGTGGCTTTCTATTTATGCAGTTGGACAAAAGCCATCCTTTCCTAGTCCTTTGTGCATGTATGTCACCAAAAGGCCTTCCAAATCACAGGCTTTCCCTGGTGGCTGGCTGTCTCCCTTCTCCACGCACATCCATCACCCTGTCTCACTTCGCAGGGACCAGCTAGGACAGGCATTGGGGGGGAAAAGAGCTGAACAGGAGCAGAAGCAGTTTCTGGCAGAGATGCTTTTAAGTTCTATGACAGGGAATAGAAGTGAGGCAGGAATTTGTGGATTAAGTCTGATTCTTGTGGCCCAAATTGCCATGAGATCGTATGATGCCACTCTGTGGGTAGTTTCAGTGAGGAACTTGAAGCCATGAAATAAATCAACATGTCCACTCCTGTGGAAAGCAGACAGGACTTGGAAGGAGGCTATCTGGGTTCCAGTTAGGGCTTATTTGACCTTGGGCAGGTAATCAAACATTTCTAGCGACTGCCCCTTTCTACTGCAAATTGAAATTATTGGGCAAGAACTTCATTGTGTTTCTATTTAGTGCCTATATTACATAGATTTATGATTCCCACCAGCCATAGCTGGTTGAGAAAATGAATTCTTTGGGAGGTTCTTATTTTGGCTTTTACAGACCCAGTCTCAGCATTTAGAATAGCTCCACCCACCACAACCCAGGGTTTCAAAGATTTGGACACACATTGGGTAAATCTGTATTCATTAAAGATAGAACTCAAAACTCCAATAACTTGGAATACTACTTACTCATCTGGCCAATCAACCTCTTCTTTAAAATTATGTCATAAATATTTTATTGGAAGAAATACATACATAGGCACTTTTGCAAAAATTAATCCAAATCTGCTATCCATCAGGAACAGATTAATGCTTTCTCTTGGCTTTTCCCAAGCAAGCAGAATGAGCTCATCCCAGGCGTAGGATTAGTTCCTCGGGCAGTGTGGAGTCCTCTGCGTTTTCGAGCCAATTTGACTTCAAAAGTCCTTGCCTCATCAGCTGCCTGCTGTTTACTCTCTCCTAGGTTGGATCTCCTAATTTTGTTTTTCTTTATTTTTCTCCTTGTTTAAAGAAAAAAACATTCACTTGCTCTTAAGCATAGGGTACGAGCCTTGGAAGCCCAGATTTTGTGATTATGTAAAGGATAATTCTCATCCCTTCTGCCTCCTTTTTTGCCTTAGGACAAACCAGAAAGATAAAGAGTTGCAAAGTGGTTTTCGATCCTGTCCAATCCAAAGGTAGTGGCTTCTCTGTCTCAGAAAGCAACCCCTTTCACTAGAGCCATTAACATCTCAGTGTTCGCCAGTTTACTATGACAATGGTCTCCTTAGCAACCTCATTCTCACAGGATTAGAGTAGACAAGTCCCTCTTCAAAGCACCAGGTGACAGAAATCCCAGCTTAGGCCAGAACACAGCTTTCCCCAACACCGGTAAACAGAATATAATGAGGTTATATTTTCAAAAGCCTATGACACAAGATAGTTTCTCCCCAAGTAGCCAGGAACAGTTGTTACAGTGCACAGTGGTCCTCTGCAACCAAGGGCCTGGCACAAAGTAGACGCAGGATCCTATCAATCCATGCTTAAATGAACTTAGTGTTTTAAAGGGAAAGGACACGGGGCTGTATAGAGTGCTTACCTCTCAGCTTTCGCTGGAGCCTCACAGATGATAACACATGACAGCTCCTGGTGTGGAGTCTGTCAGTCGTGAAGCCGGAGGGTGTGAAAGGTTACTAGGCCTTGCTCTTTCAGAAGACAGGGGACCAGTCTGCCTACTCAGCATCAGTGTGGCGCATGATTCCTGCCACGGAGCTGATGCTCAAAAGTTTGTGCCGCTTGGATGTGCGTTGTCCGTGTTGTTCCATCACTAGCTCCTCAAGGTCCCAGGTGTTAAATAACAACATCACCCTATATTTTACAGATGAAAAAAACGAGACGCTGAGGCAAAGGATCTGGACTAAGTCTCTGCAGTCAGCGGCAGAGCCAGGCTCTGCCTCCAAGTCCACCTGACATTGGTGCCAAAGCTCTGCAGTCTAGACCACTCTCTCAAGCTGCCGCAACAAAACAGTTGCTCTTTCTCCGGGCTCTGTGAAGGAAAAACCAGGCTCCATTTCTATCCAGTGCTCTCAGCTTGCTTGGAAGAAGTAAGTGTGAAGTGGAGATTCCCTACAAGAAACTCACAGCATCCTTGTTGCCTTGAAATCTTGTATCTCTGCCCTACCCCGCTCCTCTTGGAAGTTGCCTCCAAATATGAAGCTCGAAGGATCCAATTTCAATGCAGCTCACTTCTAGTTCACAGAAGAAAACATACTCTCTGCTGCTTCTCCAGCATATGGTTATCCAAATTAATCACAGTAACAGGGGGTCATGCTTCCCTGGCACGGGGCTCGGGAACCCAGGAGTGCACACAGGACTTGAGAATGGGGAGGGCTCAAAGCTAATTTAATTGAGTCCTGGTAAGAAGCTTCCAGCCTCCTTCCATAGGGCAAAGATTATGGAATAAAAAGGGGGTAACCGTGCAGTTAGGAACATCTGGAGTGAAGCATATTGTGCACGGCACAGGTTCTGAGGTGGCAGTCCCAGAAAGCTCTTGGGGCTGCAGAATTTACACATGATCTGGGGACTCTCTGCTCTGGGCTGGTGCTAAGCAGTGACTTGGGGAGAATAGCAGGTACCCAGACTAGAACTTCAGAGGCACCAGGGAGCCTCCCTTTTTCTCAGCCTCCACATCCAATCAGTTTCTAGGTCTGTTCGTATCATCTCCTCTGCGCTGGAGTTTACCCACTGCTATCACTTCCCTGGATTTTTTAGACAGTGTCCCCAGCATCTTCTAATCCCTTCGGGTGAGCCCTTCTCATGCATTTTCTCTTTTGCAGCTGGAGTGATTTCCTTAAAAGAGGAATCTACTCAAACCATTCAAAGACTTATGTCTTTAGCGTAAAATTGAATTCCAAAGCCTGGTGTTTGTTTAAGTTCCTTCATAGCCTGTCTCTGCCTCATTCTGTGGGCTCATCTCTTTGCACCTGGATTGACCCTTTCGGAGCATCAGTAGACTTCCTCACCTCCACATCACTGCTGCTTTCATGACACACAGATGCACTCCAGCTCTCTGGCGTCTTTGATGAGATTCCTAGGAGTTAATGCCAGGAAGCTACTGCTTTATTCCGTGTGAAGGGACATACTCTCCAGGAAAATTTTAGGTACCCATGAATTTTGGGTTTACTCCCAAGAGGCTCAAAAATATATATGAGAGCAAATTAAGAACACATTTGCATTAACATAGATGATGCCAGTTAAATGCTCACCAGGATGAAAGGGGATTCAAGCAGGGGCTTTGGAAATAGACATACACATGAGTGTAAGTTCCAGCCTCGGAACCAGCCAGGAGGCCAGAGGTGAAATGCTGAACCACTTCCCCAGGTTTCTTCATCTGCAAAACAGGGATAAGATCAAGTACCTTATTTTTTTTAATGAGGTAAAACATCTGGTATTGTATCTTTTACATAAACGTGTTTAACGGTAGTAGTAATGTGATGAGGATGAATTACGGTGATGCTGGTGGTGGTAATACCATGACCCAGGCAAATCCTGGAACAACACACGGTCCAGTTTTAGCAGTGTGACATTCAAAGCACAGTCTGCCAGCCCTAAAAAGCAATTCCAATATTTACTTATCCAATTCATAACTCGAAGCACCATGTTTAAAACCCCTTTTGCCAAATCCTTTTACTGTTTCTTACAGTAGCTGCTTCAAAGTGTCAATGGAAAAGAACTCAAACTCTGTAAAATAACTTAAAGAGATTCATTCTGAGCATACGGTGTGACCGTGGCCCGGAGAGCCATGCCCAAAATGTCTTGAACGAGTGATTTCTTCATGGTTGAGTTACAGTTTGGTTTTTACACATTTCAGGGAGACAGGAGTTAAATCAATACACAGAAGGCATGCACTGGTTTGGCCTGAAGAGGTAGGACGTCTCAAAATAGGTTCTAGGAGGATTTAAAGATACTTTGGTTTGTGATTGGTTAAAGAAATGAAACTTTGTCTAAAGGTTTGGAATGTTTTAAATTATACATAAAGGCTCCGCCCTGTGGCTCAAGCGGCTAAGGCGCCGGCCACATACACCTAAGGTGCCGGGTTTGAATCCAGCCTGGGCCCGCCAAACAACAATGATGGCTGCAACCGAAAAATAGCCGGGCGTTGTGGCAGGTGCCTGTGGTCCCAGCTACTTGGGAGGCGGAGGCAGGAGACTCGCTTGAGCCCAGGAGTTGGAGGAGTTGCTGTGAGCAGTGAAGCCATGGCACTCTACCCAGGAGGACAGCTTGAGGCTCTGTCTCAAAAAAATAAAAAAATAAATAAATAAATAAATAAATAAATTATACATAAAACAAGGAAGGCTGATAATCAAAGAAAAGCCACCCGACATATCTGGATGTAAACCCAGACTCAAGTGATCTGTTAAGGAAACTGATGACCTGCAGGTGGGATAGAGGCTTTGCATTGCACAAGCTTAGGCCTGGTAATGAGTTACACAGGACACCTCCCCGACGGGAAGTGGGCATAAAGAGGCACGTCTGACTTCCCTCCTCACAGCCAGAAACTCAGCTTTAGGATATTTCTGGGATCCCCCCAGCCAAGTGGAGTCCATTCGGTCATCTGGGGTACTTAACATTTTATTTTGGTATATAAAAGTGTTTCTCTTTCTGCACCCCACTTCTCAACTCTTAATTAGAAATTCAGCACCAAGCTGCCTGCTCATCTGTGAAATAAATCTCTCTACATCCACCTCTTGGTTCTGCCCACACAGAATTCTCCTTTTGACACAGCAAGTGTCCAGGGCAGGAATTGGGATCGATGGTGGTCAGGACACAAACTCAGGCCTCTGGAATCTCAGCCCAATGATTATTTATTTCTTCATTCAGTCGCTCATTTATCAAAAAAAAAAATATGCATAAGCTTCTCCCAGTGACTGGCGCTGAAGATTCAGTGGTAAATGAGATGGTCACACTTCTGCATTTATGAAGCCTTTAGTACTATTTTATCAAGAGCACATTACGCTTGCAAAACAACCATTGCTTCTTATTTGCCAAGCACCTTAAAGTTTACAAAATGCATTCAACCTTATTATCTCATTTTGAATAAATTTACCATATTCCCCGATGTTTAAATAAATGGCAAACCAGACCTATGACTCGGGAGTAGTCTGTTATAGAAAGTGCATCCTCTTCCACTCAGTCTTTCCAAAACCAGAGGCTTGTGTTTACTATACTCAAAGCAATTGTGTTTAAATTAAATTACCATCCTTCCTTCATTCACCGCACTCCGCCTTCTGCTATTCTTAAAATGCTCCTTGCATCTTCAGATAGGTCACTTTTGTTTTCCATTGCCATTGCATCTCAGCTGTCACCGTGGAGACCCACAGGGTGCAGTTTGAGATTGGGGGGGTCACCTCTAGTGGTCCATCTCCCTCCTGGACATCTGCTATTCCCCTATTAGGTTCCTTTTCAGGTATTTTTGTTTTTAATGATAACAAACAAACATTAACCACTGAATATCAATTGTCCTATAGGTCATGATAGAGAATTGAGATTTTTAAAATTTTTTCATCCCCACGGTAGTAGGGAGCCATAGAATTGTATATCCTAGATGTGAGGGAGTCTCTGGCAGTTTCCACACAACTTTCGTTTTTGTTAATGGAGAAAGACCCTGTAGTCAAGTGACAAGATCCACGGTCAGCACCCCAACTCTGTCCCTGATAATTCCCCTTAAGTCTTTAACCCTCCAGCCAATAATAAAGATAGTGTTATAATGATGATAATACTACTTATAAACCTAAGACTTGATCTTGTGGTCCGGGGTTCCCCCATACATTTATCTCATTGCTGTAGGGTTTGGGAACTCTTCAGCATATGCACAGATGTCCTAAGTCTTTTCAGGGATTTTTTTTTTTTTTTTTGCTTTTTTTTTTCCTTACTTCATTTTTCAGAATATTTTGGGAGTACAAACGTTTTGGTTACATGAATTGCTTTTGTACAGTTTGAGTCAGAGTTATAAGTATGCTCTTAACAATTATAATTTCAGCTCCTGCTTCAAGCCGGGAAAGAATTTCTATCCTTGTGGGTTTTACTGACTAGTGGGTGAAACAGACAAAAAACAAGCAGACCAATAATTACAGTACAACTTGTGTTGTAGGCCAGAAAGAAAATAAATAGAGAGTGAGGTCCTACCATGGGGAGGCTAAGAGAAGACCTTTTGGCTGAGATCTGAGGGGTGAGAAGGAACTGGCCACGTGGACTCCAATAGAAGGAGCATTGCAGCTACAAGGAACAGCATGGGGAAAATGATCAGACATAGGAAAGAAGCTGAAAGGGTGCCCATGTTGTAGGCATTGGAGAATGAATGACGGGAGCGTGGTGTTCAATTTCAGAGAGATAGAGAGAGGCTGGCAGAGATCTGTGTAATATAAAAACAATGTTAAGTCAGAATATGTTTTAAATTTTTAGATGTGCAAAAGAGGAGAAATAATCAGGTGAAATTGATTTCATTAATGTATTTAACTTAATATAACAAAATATTTTCTTGTCCTTATAATATAGATGCATTATTATTAATGATCTCTTTTACATTTTTTTCATATTATGTCTTTGTAACCTGGTATACACTTTATGCTTACAACATATCTCGATTTGGTCCAGCTGCATTTTAAGATCTCCTTAGCCACAGAAGACAAGTGGCTACTGTATTGGACAGCCCAGACTAGATCATGGTGGGAGTCAGTTACACTGGTGACATGCCTTTCACATTTCCCAGTGAACCATGCCTCTTCCATAATCATGTCTTTTAATAGTATCTTACATATACATGTGTGCACACACAACTAATAAAATGCAGCAGAAGCGATGCTCTGTATTTTCCGATGCTCGGCCTTTGGAGGCATACACCTCCACCTTCACCTTTTCAATGCTTGCAGTGATAGTCAGCCACCATACTTGGAGGAAGTCCAAGCAGCCATGTGAAAAGGACCATGTGGTGGAGAACCAAGACACCAGGTAAAAGACGCTGGTCACATTTCCAGACAGCAGTCAGCTTTAACTATCAGCCCCATCACTGAGGTCATTTTGGACTTTCCAGCTGTCCCAGTGCCTCTTCCGTGTGAAGAGACATATATGCTCATCCCAGAGAATTATGGAAAATACTATTTCATTATTTTGATCCACTAAGTTTTGGAGTGGTTTATTTCATAGCAAAAGATAAACAAAAACCATGGTAAAGATTTTGTTTTTACTTGGCATGGGACAGGGAGATGTGGGGAAATTTTGAGGAAAAGGATGTCTTGATCTGACTTGACTTTAATGAGATCACTCTGACTGTTAGGCTAGGAACAGACTGCCAGGGATGGTAATGGACATGTAGAACCTAGGTGGGAGATGATCACAGTGTCCAGGAGAGAGATGCTGATGGCTCTAACAAGGGTGACAGTGGTGGGGATAGAAAGGACCCATTTGAGATACTTTCACAGTAGAATCAAAAGTCTCTTTTATGGACTGGAAGTATTATAGAAAGACGAAGTGAAGATTTACATGAGAAATGCTTGGGAGAAGCCTTTGAGGACAATTGCGAGCCCTTCACATCTGTTGTGATACCCCACGGCAGAATAACTCTGAGAGTTAGGGCAAGTTAGAAGTTGAAAGCCTCCCTCCCTAGCAGCCATTATTTACAGTATTTCCCCAGGTTTGACAGGACAACAATGTTAACCCACTGTCCCAAAGTCATAAGCATGTAAGTGGATGAGAATGAATAATTAACAAGTATCCTAAGGTCTTTTGACAGTTGCTGTATTTTAGTGTTTGCATTAAATGTCCCCCATCTCCCAGCACCCAACAGCTGCTACTGAGTGCCACAGTTATGCCAATCCTTATAAATTAATAATTACTGAAGTTGTAAAGCACAGGCATTATTTAGTGGAATGGGTCGCCCAGCCGAGTCAGGCACATCTGCTATGGGTAACCACTATTTGTCTATTAGGTAGAAGCAGAGCCTCCATCTCTCCCCAGTGAGAAGTAAAACATTGGTCAATTGAGAGCAGAGTAAACACATTGTATCAGTCACCAATTGCCACAATAATGCTGTATAACAAACGCTCACAGAAACCCAGTGGTAAGACAATAGTGCTTGCTGCTCATGAGCCTGGGGTCTTAGGCAAAGCAGGTCTGCTCTGCTCTGCTGTTCTTTGCTGGTCCCTTTCACCTATCTGTGGGTGGCAGTCTTATAGTTTGCTTCAAAATGAATGTTATGTTCGGCTGCAAGGATGCAGTTACTTGTCAACCTCAAGCTGTTGGTGTCTTCAGGATCCCCTTCAGCTTTCAAACCAAAGCCATATGGTTGAGTGTTGCCCTCCAATAATGACTAAACAGAGCAGGGTGCCAGAGTCTGGCCATTTCTGCCCACTGCTAGACTCCTGTAAAGGGAGGTCTTTGCTCCAGAGCTTGTTTTGTGGTTGGCCGAGACTTGGTCAGATGTGGATCACATCGGGAGGCTTTCTGTCTTATCCTGCTTCCTCTTTCCTTTCCTGTAGCAGGTGTCAGATCTGCATTGTGTCCATCTCCATGTGTTTCTGACACACTGGGGGTTGGCTGGCTGGCTGGCTGTCAACGAGTCTTGCATGACCTTGACTGGAATGGCAGAGGTGAGTTAGCTGTGCTTCCCAAAGTATCAGGTCAGCCCAGGAGTGTTCTCACAGCAATGACAGAGGCACAGGGGAGCAAGCAGAAACACGCAAGCCATCTTGAGACCTGTGTGAGACTGGCATGCTCAGATGTAACATGGGGAAGGAAGTACCCTGCCTTGATGGTAGGAACTCCAAGGTCACATGACAAAGGGAGGCTATAGAGAGACATGAATTACTGGAGCTCTCTTTATAATTTGCCACACTCACTGCCATTGGACAAACCATCCCCTGACAGGAATGACAGCCTCTGAGGCTATGCCTATGCATTTCCTCACCCCACAAGTCTTTTTTCCTTATACTTGAATAGTCCCATCTTACCTGACCTCCAACAGCTATCCCAAGCCCCCTTTCTCTGTGAAGTCCTTTCTGATCATAGTTGCTGTCTATCCCCCACCCCTTGAATTCTCTTTGAGTCAGAACTGAGTTTTCAATGTGCAGGTCAAATGCAGATTCAAATGCAGCTCAGCATGGCCCCCAAATGAATGTTAGACAAATACTTGTATCACAGAGAAGAGGATGTGTGAGTGACACTGAGTAAGAGGCCTAAACGAGAGTACCCCCATGTGAAAATGAAGATAACATTTATATCTCCTTCACAGGCTTGTTAAGGAGAATTAAATAAGACTCTCCACATCAGGCACCTGATACATCCCTGGCATATTAAAAATGATCATAGAACTAACCACAAAAGCTAAAACAGAAATCCAGTAAGAGAAAAAGATAGAATATTAACTCAGTGACCTTTTGGGCAGGCAAAGGTTTCTGAGAAGGGATTCAGAAGTCATGTGGGGGCATATGCCTGTCGTCCCAGCTACTCCAGAGGCTGGGGCAGGATGACCCTTTCCGCACAGGCACATGAGGCTGAAGTGAGCTATGATGATGCCACTGCCCTCTAGCCTGGGTGACAGAGCAAGACCCCACCTCCCAAAAAAGTGGAAAAAAAAAAAAGAGAAACGGTTCAGAAAGCATGAATCATAAAAGAAAAAAAAATAATAAGCTGGGTTTCACCAAATAAAAATGCCTGGTCATCAAAATACATCTTTAAGAATATAAATAGGCAAGCCACAGACTGGAAGAAAATATTGCAAAACATATATCTGGCAAAGAACTTGCATCCACAACCCATAAAGAATTCTTACAACTGGGTAATAAAAACACAAGCAGTCCAATACCAAAAAGACATGAATAGATATATCATGCAAGAATATGTATATCTACATGGTCAATAATTGGCTCATGAAAAGGTGATCAACATTATTAGTCATTAGGAAAATACCAACTAAAAGCATAGCAAGATACTCCTGTGTATGCAACAAAATGGTTAAAACTAAAAGAACAATACCCACAAACGTGGGTTAGGATGTGGAGGGGATGGGACACCCCCTACACAGCTGGTAGGAATAGAAAATGGCTCAGTCATGTTGGAAAACAGTTTGACAATTTCACATGAAGCTGAGCATCTACTAAGACCCAGTAATCCACAACTAGGTATTTATCCAAGAACAATTAAAACAAATGTCCATAAAAAGCCTTGAACACAAGTGTTCATAGCAGCTTTCTTCACAACAACCCCAAACTGGAGACAATCTAAATATTCATCTACAGGAAAACAGATAAAAAGACTGGTATATATTTGGACAATGAAATATTACTCAGCAATTAAAAAAAACCCAGCAAAACTACTGATTCATCCAATAACATAGATGACTCTCCAAAAATGTTATGCTAAGTTAAAGAACTCCTCACAAAAAATGTACAGTTGCGTGATCCCATTTATATGAAATTCCAGAACAGGAAAACTGAATTATGATCTAAAAACTAAACTAGAAATCAGAGCACACACTGATTAGGAGAGGGGAAAGGTTTGACTGGGAAAGGGACGTGAGTGGACCCTCTAGACAGGGTGATTAAAAAACTTTTTGTTCTGGGCCAGGCATGGTGGCTCATGCCTATAATCCTACCACTCTGGGAAGCTGAGGCAGGTAGATTGCTTAAATTCTGGAGTTTGAGACCAGCCTGCGCAAGAGTGAGACCCGTCTCTACTGAAAAATAGAAAACCTAGCTGGGTATTGTGGTGCACGGCTACTTGGGAGGCTGAGGCAAGAGGATTGCTTGAGCCCAGGAGTTTGAGGTTGCTATGAGCTATGACTGCCACAGCACTCTACCCAGGGTGAATGAATGAGACACTCTATCTCTCTCAAAAAAAAAGTTTTATTCTGATATACATCTGTCAAAATAGATTGAACAACATACTTTAGATGTGACCATTTCATTGTATGTTAAGTAGACTTCTATTAGAAAAAAGAAAGATGAGGCACTGTTTTTATGATTTTCATTATTTGGGATTGTGCAGCAGGCACCATAGTCTTATCTTTAAGTCCCTGGACTCTAAGTGCCCCAAAGATGGGACCTTGTTTTTCTTTATCCTGCTTAGTTCCATGGTACTACCACAGGGCCTGGCACATAGTAGGTGCTCAATAAATGCTCGTTGAATGACTTTGTAAATGAATGAAGGAGTGAGTGTTTCAAAAGAGAGTAAAAGAAATTTCTGGCTTTAAAAAAGCGTAGCTGGGAAAGACACAGGCCTGGTGTTCACAGCCCTCAGGCCAGCCTGCTCTGGTTTGCTGAACAAAGCAGACTTCATTGACACTCCTATCTACATATTTACAAGACGGCCCCAAGGCTACTTGGGAACTAATTCAGCATCTCTATGAAATTGTTTGCCTTTAGAAAAGAAGATGTAAATATTTCCCCACGCCACTGAACAGAATAGCTCCACTGGGCTACTAAAAAGAGTCCTTAAGAACATCCTTTAACTCACTCAGCAGAAGGTGTATAAGAGGAAGTGGGAATATAGGTCCAGGGAAAGAGAGGGAAACTGACATTACTGAGCGCCACCCTATGCATCATGTCCGGTGATGAGCTGAGAGCTTGCACGTATGGTCACCTCCTTTATTTCTTATGAGGCAGCCTGCGGGGATCATGGTCTCCATTACACAAGTGAGAAAACAGGGGTTCAGAAGTGTCCCAGATGAGTTTCGCTCTGCCGGGGTTGCCCTGCAGGGTGTAGTTCCAGCTCTGACACTTGTGTGCTGGGTGCCTCAGAAGACCGTCAGAGTTTCAGTCTTCACCCGTAAAGACAGGGTGCACACCTTGCCTTCTCTGCCTCCTGAGGACAGAGTTGCAAAGACAGCAGAAGGGGCAGGAAATCACTGCTTCTCGGCCCCTCCCAGCTAGGAAGCAGTGAGACTGAGAGGAACCCCAGGGAAGGCAAGACCCGGTTCTTGCCTCACCCAGGAAAGCTGAGAATGTCACCTGCCAAGTTGTCCTCGCAGGGAACCAGCCCTCTTCTCCATTTAAACTTTCTGTAGGTGTTGCTGTCTCTATTTATTCGGAAGCTCACTACTTCTCACACCTCCACTCTGATGGAGCCACCTTTATCTGGTGTTTGAATTGGTCTCCCTAATTCTGATCTTGTCCGTTAGAGTTGCAGCCCTCAATCTCTAGGCTGCAGACCACTACTGGTCTGTGGCCTGTTAGGAAACGGGCCACCTAGCAGGAGGCGAGTGGTGGGTGAGCAAGGGAAGCTTCATCTGTATTTACAGCCGCTCCCCATCCCCCATCACTCACATTACTGCCTGAGCTCTGGCTCCTGTCAAATCAGCAGCTGCATTAGATTCTCACAGGAGCACGAACCCTTCTGTACACTGCACACCATGTGAGGGATCTAGTGGTGATGTTAGTGCCGGGAGCAGCTACAAATGCAGATTATCATTAGCGGAGAGGTCTGACTGCACAGAGACCCTCTTAAATCAATTGCTTGTAGACTCACAGCGAAACCATCCCCTCTCCTCTGGTCCTTAGGAAAATTGTCTTCTATGAAGCTGGTCCCTGGTGCCAAAGCACTGGGCCGGCTGCATTACAGTCCATTTTCCACCCAGCAAACAGAGCAATCCTTACAAATCCAGGTCAGATCAGGTCAAAGCTCTGCTCCAAATGATGAAAAGGCTCTAGGGTGACAATCTCATTCTAGTTTGCCCAGAACATTCCTTGTTTTGACACCAAAAATCTGTGTCCCAGGAGCCGCCTTGGTCCTAGGCAAAGTGGATAGTTGGTTCCCCCTAAATGGCTCCTGTCTTACTCTGAGTTAAAGCCAACAAATAACTTTACAAAGTCCTACAAGGGCCTGCTCCATCTGATCCCGACACCTTTCTGACACTGTCCTCCATTCCTTGCACTCTTACTCACCCCCTTCCAGCCACACTGGCCTCCTTGCAGGTGCTCAAACTCATGTGCTCACCTCAGGGCCTTTGCACTGGCTGTTCCCTCTGGAATGCTCGCCCTTCAGATCTTTAATTAAATGTCTCCTTCTCAAGGAGGCTCTACCCTCTGCCCACTCCATCTAGAGGGCTCTCCACACTGCCTCTAGTGCTGCCTAGCCCCCTCTTCTGCTTTACTTTCACTCAACCACACTTCTCATGACTTAACATCTCGCGTAGATTACTTACCTCTCTTGCTTACCATTTGCTCCTATTCACAGATAGAATGTAAATTCCATGAGGGCATGTATATTTGTCAGTTTTATTTACTGTTCTATCTCCAGTGCTAAGATACCTCCTGGCACCTAGTAGGTGCTTTCATAAATGAGTTTTGACTACAAGTTCGGTCCAGAATCTCACAGTTGGGTGGAGAGAGCCCCAAGTAAACAGCTACAAACTGTGCTGTAAACACAAGGCACAGGTGTGCAGGAGGCTGTGGCAGAGATCGCGGCCGAGGCCCCCTCAGCCCCACCTGGAAGTCATAAAGGGCACTTCGCAAGGCGAAAAGGCAGGTGCAACTAGTGTAAGCCTCCCGGGCAAGGAACTGTGTCTGGGTGCTTTAATTAGCTGAGGGGATGCTCACCGGATACCTGTTGCATGAATGAGTCTGTGAGTGAATGAATGAGTTTTCCAGGTGGAGATTAAAGCATGTGAGAAAGACCAGGATGGGGTTGGGACAATGACAAGGGCAGTGGCAGGCAAAACAGGTGGCGACCATGTGGCTCCACAGCCCAGGCTTGGTAACACACATAAACAGCAATGATGTTAGCGCCGTAATAACAATTACAGCAGCTCACATCTAAAGTTCTCGGAGGGATTCAAAGTGCTTTTTCATGCATCCATCCCTTTGTTTAATTGTCATATTGCCCTTTGCCTTAACCAGGCTCTCTAAAAAATAAACTCAAGGCAAAGTTTAAAATGTTCATACATTATTGGAAAGTACAATCGCTGGGCCATGAGACTGAGGAAGAAAGGAAGTGAGGGAGGAAAGATGAGCTCTCCAAAGCCAGTCCTGAATCACCGGGCTGGCCCCAGTGGTTGCTTGGCTAATGCTAATGTGGTCTGTTCCCAGTTAGGTTGAACAGAAAATCTGCCTGGCATGGTCCAGCGGAAGGAGTGGAAAGAGGCATGTCCACTGGCTTCCTCAAATCTCCTGTCTCCTAGCCTCGGCTCAGATACACCCCACAGGAAGATCCCCTTCATAATTTACAGATGATGGGAGGAGCCACAGAGCTTGGGTTTGGCTTCAGGTGTTGGGATTCAATGGGTCTGGAGTGTGTTTCCATAGCAACAGCTTCAGAAAGGAGCTGAGGGTCCAGGAGTTTATTGAGACCAGGAGAAACAGAGAGGGTTCATGAGATAGATCGAATACTGTCATCGTTATTCTGACTTTACAAAAAGGAAACTGAGGCCCAGAGAAGCTACCTAACTTTCCTAGCCACACAGCCAGTCTATGATGGACTTAATGCCATCCTTGACAGAGTTTGGACAGCTCAGGCTGCAGAGAAAGAAAGAATGTTGACCTCAGTGTTTGAGATAAGAACTTGGAGGTGCTGTCAGGATTCTTTAGAGCATGCTAGTTATCTCCAGTCAGCCCAAAGACTGAATTATCCTCAAATCATTCCTCCGTACTCTGGAGGTGGCCAGAATTGGAGGGAAAACACTAGTTTCAGGTCTGGTCCAAATTTACTGTGTTACTTTGGGCAATAGATGCTCCTTCTCTGGCCCCATTTCTTCTTATGAAAAAACAATGGGGCTAGTCTAATGCATTAGTACCAAATGGGCTCTGCCAGCAGTGTCTCCGCCTTAGCCAGAGAGAACTCTGCCGCCAGTCCCCACACATGCCACCCCGGGGATTTCCACACACAGGTGTAGTATGTGGTATGTGGTAGTCCAGGACCATGGGCCATGCCCACCTAACTCTAAATGAGATATCTGGTGAACCACTAGCTAGCTACAAGAATAGCTCCCAGTTTCTCCCTCTTTTTAAAAAGAACATATTTAAACCATTCTGGAGGCTTCTCATATGATGACAATTTGGTATAAGTCTCTTAAGACATTAGACATTAAATTGAGTTCCACCAAAGATGGGAGAACTGGCTGATCCTGTTCTATCACCTACCCTAGTCCACTTTTTAGGGAGGTCCCCTGAGGTTGGAGGAAACAATAGACAGAGCACCGTGCAAGGCCCAGATGGAGAGGTCCTGCCTGTGCCAGACAACCAGGCCCTGAGACTCAAAGGTCAGAGAGTGGCTATCCTTGCAAGGACACTGCACTAGCAGTCAGGAGCTCTGAATCCTGATCTCAGCTTCCTCACTAACTCAGGCCAGTCACTTGGCTTGTCAAGCCTCAGTTGCCTCACCTGTAAAATGGGTGTAATAATCCTTGCCTTGCTGCTTCTGTGGACCAGACAGGCTATAAAAAACAGGGTGGCTTTTTCTACCCCTTATTACTTAAAAAGGAACAGTGACTTAGAGCGGTTTAATAAACTGCTTGAGGTCACGCATCTTAGAAAATGGCAAAGCAGGAGTAAACCCTAACATGCTCCTAGAGACTAGGCCCTGCTACCTCCCAGAGGGAGCAGGCAGCTTGGCTTTGTTTAGCCAGAGGGAGACTGCTAATGTGAAGTTACGTGATCCATGAGCCCATTCTACCAGATGACCTTATAGGAAAGCATTGTCTATGCCGCCAAGCGTGGCTTGTGGCATTATTACCAAGAACACCTGCATTTGGAATCAGAGCCCTGGGTTCAAATCCCAGCTGCACTTGTCTATATGACTGTCCTCTATGAGCCTCAATGCAGCTATGAGGGAAAGACATTAAGTTACTGCCTCAGCCCTTGTCAGTGCCTCTCTTTCCATTCACTAAATGATGAAGAATTGCTATTTAATGGGTCAGGGTCAGCCGCAGTCACTGAAATCACTTTAGTGGGGGTGAGGCCACTGCGTTTGAAAGGATTGTATCCCCTTTATCCTTTCTCCTGCATCCCCTCCCGACCATCGTGAGCTGGGGGGGGGGGGAGGAAGGAGAAGGCCGAAGGCTTTTGGCAAAGGCAGCCACATCTCTCCCTCGCCTTTGGAGAAAACTCGAGAAGGAACTTCAGATTCTGGAAGAGCGGAGATGGGAAGGAGGTTCCATCCATTCCACCAAGTTCTACAAACTGGAGGCAGACACACCCTATGGGCACACTCTTACCGGTGAGCCCAGAATGGAGCTCTGTTTACGGAGGAGCTTTGAGTCACTCTCCCTTTCTCCTCGCATGTGTACAATGCAGCAGGTGACAAATAGGGCGGTGGACTCCCAACCCCTGGCTCTTAGAAGTGATGTTTGAATGTCACTGAGCACAGTTCTTGGCTCCTCCCAGACATACAAGGACCAGGAGCTGTGATGGGTCCTAACAAAGGGTGAGACAGGGTCACTGTCTCACCTTGTCACCAGGGCTGCAGCTTCCCAGCTGTCACTGCACTCCAAAGGTAGCTGCCCATATTGACAGGCAAATAAGCAGCCAGGTCTAGAGAGTGGGAATCAAGCCTACACTGCCATCACCTCCTAAAGACAGAGGCAGGAGCCAGGCCATTAATCACATCCAGAGCCTTCCACGGCTGCTTCCGACACTCTTTGGCGTTGCTTCTTCCTGCCGCAATGACAGTCTCCCCTCCTCTGACTTTCTACTTAGAATCTTTGGGACTGGGAAAGAGCAGAGCCTCCATCCTCCATCCCTGAGTTCTGTAGACAGCCAGGGCCCTTGGGACAGCACCCGGGTCTGTGTTGGCCTGGAGAAGTCCTCTGGGCAGGGCTGACAGCAAGCATTCCAGGAAGACTGGACTGCTGGTGGGGCCGGGGTGGGAGGGGTGCACCGATGCACATGTTTCCAAGTCCACCACCTGCCTCCTCCATAAGCTTCACAAAGACAGAGCCTTCACCCCTCCCATCCTCAGTGTTATCTACAGTGCCTGTAACGGGTATGGGGTAGTAAGAGGGTCAACAAATATTTCCTGAATGAGTGTTAACCGAGTTCTATACTCAGCTCTGCCATCCAGTGCCTTTGGAAAACTCTTTTTCCTCCTGGAGACTCATTTTTCTCACCTAGATAATTCCTTGAGGCTTTCTTCTAGTCCTAACCACCTAGAGTTAGTCTAACACCTGGGCACTCTGTTAAAAAATGGCCTCAGGATGCAAAAGGAGACATCTAGGGGTAGTCATTTAATCCACCTGGATCTCACGACCACTAACGCCTCCCTTTGAAACCACTATGGTTATGGAAGCAGGGAAGCCCTAGCATGGCTCAGCCGTGCAGACAGAGCCCCAGACCTGGGCATCAGGCAGCAGCGCTTCTGAGCCCAAAGAGCAATGCCGCCCCTGTTCACTGTGAGCTGTACGCCAAGTGCCGTGCTGAGTGCTTCATAAGCATCTGATTGCTCATGGGATGCTGGCACTAGTTTAGACCCATTTGACAGATGAATAAATGAGAGCCCAGAAAGAAGTAAACTCCCTGAGGTCACACAGAGAGGAATGTTGGATCTGGGGTGCATGAGTGGCAGGGACCCAGGGGCCAGGCCACTTTGACATCCCAGGTAGCAGCAGGAGTAGAAGTAAAGGCTTGGATGGTGCTTGCTACCTTGGTACTGGGGTGATCGCACTGCCTTTGTGATACCAGGACCAACTGTGGCACTTCTAGAATCATCTTGCAGGGAAGAGTATCCGGTAAAGTGAGTACCTTCTGCTCCAGGCTGTGTGGGTTACAGGTGGGTTTTAGAGGCAGGGGGATGCTTGTCATCTTCTAGGGTGTTAAACTGACTTCTAATGAGCATCTTTAGGGTTCCTGCTTACTGTTGAACAATGAGGAAAGCTTTGCTCTTGGTACTTGGACTTAAGCTTTTGGAAGTATGGTTTGCACGGCACTGAAGAATAACGTCAGGTTTCTTCCTTTACGAAAACATACTTCGTAAAATAAACCTCCTATAAATTTTTAACAGGGAACTCACAGGGTAATTTTATTTTTTTTTCTTCATAGCGCTTCTCACTTACTGACAGTATATTAATTTTCTTATTGTCTGTCTTTCCAGCAGAAAGGCAGGCTGATTCTGCCTGCCTACCTCTGGATCCCTGACTTGGGGAGTGCCACCAGCACTTAGGAGGCATGCAACAATTATTGGCTGAGTGAGTGGTATCACTGGCACATGAAGAGACGCTCACAGAAACTCAGAGGTTCCTGGCCCTCAAATGTCCACGAAAGGCCAGTGGCAGGAAGGAAATGCAGGTCTGTCCCTGACTTCCTTAATTGCCCTTTGGGGGGACCAAGTGGAAAGCCTGGGATGTATTTATCTGATCATCACAAGAATAACTACCATTATTAATAAATTAATTTACTACCTATTTTTGCATGGGCTGAATTATGACCCTTTAAAATTCATATGTTGAAGTCCTAAGCTCTTATACTTAAAAAAGGACTGTATTTGGAGATAGAACCTTTAAAGGGGTGATTAAAACGAGGTCATTAGGGTGGACCCTGATCTAATATGACTTATAAGTATCCTTATAAGAGGAAATTTGGACACACACAGGGACACCAGAGGTGCCTGTGTGATGCAAAACCACACAAGGACATGGTAAGAAGGTGGCTGTCATCTACCAGCCTGCAGGGAGAACAGGGACCAAAGATCCCATTCTTGGCAAGGGGAAACACCCCTAGGAAAATGGAGAAATAAGCTGAGCAAGGCAGAATAAAAACAGTTTAGCTAGTTTTACTCTTTTTTTTTGAGATGGAGCCTCAAGCTGTCCCCCTGGGTAGAGTGCTATGGCATCACAGCTCACAGCAACCTCCAACTCCTGGGCTCAAGC
>CAUYQV010077306.1:0-29053 GCA_963574575.1 Galagoides demidoff
TTTTATATTGTTCACTGCGCTCTCTAACCTTAGCACATTTGAAATATCGAGAGCTAATGCTTTAAAGACTTGCAAACTTTTAAAGTGGCTTATATGCTCAAAAAATATGAAACAAGGTATAGCCCACTTTTTATCCAGTCAGCACATCCTTTGGTAACATATTCTGTTTCTTCCATCTAATTTTAAGGTGCCCAGTTGCAGTGGTGTATAACAACCTGATAAGGTTTCATTGCAAAATTCAGTCACAGGGTAGGTCAATCTGAAAAAGATAATGTTCACATAAATCCGACCTGGATCAAAATTTTTACTGCAGACATGAAAACGCTAGAGTTGGGGTAGAAATGAAAGAGCTATAGAAATGTAGCACATTGATAATCTTTCATTTCTGCCCTGGAGAGGCTTGAAATGTTGAAGCTGGGAAATAGAATATGATCAAACATCTCTGCTTGTATGTGACTAAATTGATAAGAGCCATGGAAACCTAAATCTAAATTATAAAGCACATTTACAAAGTCCTATCAAACTCAATTGTTATCTTTAGGTGCTTTCATAGAAAGTCTGAACACTGAATAATGGAAAAATAAATACTTAATGAAGAAATGAATATATGGTTGCACCAAACCATCCTTTACCTTTTATGATACTTTCTCTCTCATCTATAAAATCCACATGAAGCCAAGACTTGCAACATACTCTGAGAGAGTCGAGTGAAAGGGAAAGGTGCCGTATTCCACAAAGAAACAAAATCCTACCTGTTTTAAATATTAATAAATTCTTTCAAAATATGAATAAAATGTCATATGTGTTGCAAGATTAGTTGTTTGCAATGCGAAATCATCATAACGCCCTGCAAGTTACTCACTAATCAAAAGTGGTAAAGCGAAAAATCCAAAATGGTGACATGTTTGACATGTAAGCAATTTAGTAAATTTTAAATTGTCATTTGGTGGCTTAAACAAAATTGGAGACATAAATTCAAAACTGAATGGCCAATGTGTATAACTATTTTAAGTTTAAATGACTGGGAAAGATTATGCAGTGTAGAAAAACATTCAAATGTTTACGGGCTAAGAGGTTGGAAATTCTATCACAGATAGATAAGAACTGAACTACAAAAGAACATAATCTCCTAATTTCACACACTTAAAATTTCATGTCTGCGAAGATGTGAAGAACACTGAAAATGCTGGAAATAATCCACAATAACGGTTTGAAATTGTAAGCACGGACTGCAAATTTGCACATATGGAATGCATTCATTGCTCAGACCTCCCCCAGATTACCTAGATGGTGAAGGGAAACACTTTCCACATCTATTTATCATGGCAGCATATGATAATATTTTAATGTTGTGCTTTTGATATAAATAAATGGATCACCTGGCAAATACGCACAAGCTTTCTCCAAATGTCCTTTCTGTTACTATGATTTTACATAAAAGTTACAATGATCATCTAATCACTATGTCCTTTAATAAGCAAACTTACTATATAAGTTACAGATTCAACATTTGTTGCCCTTAAATACAGCAGGAATAGTACTTTAATAAAGAAAATGAAGGGAATGAGGTGAGATTATTTATGAAGATTGAAGAGATACCCCTTCCATAACTATTAAAGAAGTGTTCACTGTCACAACCCCTATTTTTTGTTTTTTTTGGTTTTTGGTTATTGAGACAGAGCCTCAAGCTGTCACCCTTGGTAGAGTGATATGGCATCATAGCTCACGGCAACCCCCAACTCCTGGGCTCAAGTGGTTCTCTTGCCTCTGCCTCCTAAGTAGCTGGGACTATAGGCGCCCACCACAATGTCCGGCTATATATTTTTTTTTTTTTTTGGTTGCAGCCACCATTGTTGTTTGGTGGGCCCAGGCTGGATTCAAACCCACCAATTCAGGTGTATGTGGTTGGTGCCTTAGCCACTTGAGCCACAGGCACCAAGCCCACAATCCCTATTTTTGACCTTCATTTGAGCTGTAGTTCCAAAAATAATAACAAAATAAGTAGCAGAAGAATTATTCTCTATTTTGAAAAAAAAAATCAGTTTTAACCTAATCCTGACTTGCAAAGTTTTCAGGGACTGACATACAGAAGAATAAGCTTGAACGGTGCTGTTTAATGGCTTCCATGGACCACTGTTGGCCCAGTCCACAGTGGGACATGGAGCTTGAGGCAGAATACAAATCAACTACATGCTCGGGAAGCATTTTTAGTACAACTGATGTATTTTTCATAACAAGACTTCCTTCGTGAAGGAAACGCTGGGGGGATTTACATTCTGGTACAAGCTCTTGATCTCATTCTAGGCTGGTAATAAACATTCCAAGGACTAGGTACTATCTATAGCATTCAGCTAGAACAGTTACCAACAAAACTAAGGTCTATGGGCCAAATCTGACCCACTCCTTGGGTTTGCAAATAAAGTCTTATTAGAACATAGTCCTAGTTATTTGTTTGCCTATTGTCTATAGCTGCTTTTCTACCACAAAGCAGAATTGAGTACTTGCAGCAAGGGACCATCTGGTCCAGGGAGCCTAAAATATTTAACATCTGGCCCTTTGCAGAGAAGTTTGCTGACCTCTGAGCTGGAGGACAAATTCTATCTTGCAAGCTTTTGAAAAGAGAAGTTGAATATCAGATGCAATAATTAAAAAGGATATACAAATAATAAATATTTTCAAATGTTAAAGTTGAAATAATAAAATATTTTCAACATGTTAAAGCACATTTTATTTATAGTGTGACCTTCAGAGAGGTAGGCTTGTGGACTTTGTGAATTCCAACGATGTAATCTGTTATACAATCTGAGAAGAACTGCTTGTTCTAACGTGACTTACTCCCTTAGATGTCAAGAGTAATTAAATATCCCTAGGTTAAACATGATGGTTGTCCAGGTTTTAACCTGAATAGTATTCCATCTAGAAAGCTACCAACAACAGAGAATTTTCCATTCTTTCTTTCTAGGGTGATGAATAAATTCTACATCTGGATGGTATTTTTTCTGCCTTTGTTAGAAAGGCAGAGCATCTTCCAAAATTAACCTCGAAGGTTAAACAATTAAAAAGAGTTATGTCTTTGATGTACAAAATTACATTTTAGGAAAGGTAAATTTACAAAGACATAAATTAAAAAGAACAAATTAAAAAAATATTTCCATGAACTTCTTATGTTTATTTGCGTTTTAAGACGTTTTTACTTCTCTCAAACCACATTGGAAGATTTGGTTCTTCCTCTCTATTCTATACCTAGAAGGAAGAGGATGCCATGAGAAAATGTTATTAAAAATTATATTGAATTTTAAGAAGGAATAATGTATGTACATAAATACCTGTTTGTATAGACATATGTATATAGGAAAAGAAAAAGAAAAAAGAAAAAGGCTTCACATCCTGATTAGCCAAGATTAAGTGGAGAGGAAATTTTGATATAATTTATCACATGCAGAATATGTTGAATATGTCAAATGAGCATCAATTTATATATAGCATCTGCTAAATGTTCAAAACAGTTTGATCATATTTATAGAAGTGACTTTTACAATATGTAAGCCAGTGGAAACCTCTAGCTATTGTTATAAAATGAAGGTGTATTGACAGGCTGAAGAGCTTTTCTTTCAAATCACCAGAACAGTGTCCAGAGATTAGTATGACTCAGAAATCAATAATTAAAAAGAGAAATGCCCTACTTTCTTTTACAGCCTCCTTTCTAATATTAGGGGTTATTAGTCTATCAGGAGCAAAGATCTTTTTGCGCTCATGCAACTTGGGTCAAAGGACAAGAAGCAATGCCCCTCCAGGGAGCTGCAGGTTATATAAATATTGCCACCTGCAGGCTTCACCTTTGGCCACACTCTTCCCCAGATGGTTGGAGGAGTAAATACAATGAATATAAACAAAGTTACTCTAGCAGAGGGAGCTTTTTGAAAAAGTCAGCTTGGAGCTTGAGGCATGTGGAGGATGGAGACTAGGTATTGGAACAGAGTCACAGTCATTTGTTTGCTTGGAAGGGATTTATTCTCGATTCTGAGCAAAAGAAATAATTTGCAAAATAGTGGAATAGTATGAATGTATCTTAGAAACACACACACAGAGACACAACCACATATCTGAAAAGGTACAATCCAAAATGTGAACAGTTACTATTCGTGGAAACTAAAAGTGGAGGACAAATAGATATTTTCACTACTATTAGATGTTTACGTTTTGCAAAACTAATGTGTTGAAAAGCAAACTAACTAAAATCACTATGAGTAAAGCTTAAAATTGTATATTTCCATTGAAAGGAAAAAAAGAGGGATTTGTTCAACAATTTTTATATAGAATGACTTTGAGACTTATTCACAAGCTCCAGTACTTTATTTGACCTAATTGTCAGGTTAGTCTCCAACACTCGAGACTAGAAAGACAAATAACATATTGGCCTAGATGGAAGCAGTAATTAGCTGATGACTTCATCTAAATTTCACTTAGAATTAGTTTTCTTGTTAGATTATTCATTTTGATAGCATGGTACTAAAAAAGTTAATGATATTTTACATATTAAGAATTCTTGAGAGAATGAAATAGATTAGTATATAAAATATTTATGCAAGCAAATATGAAAACATGGCCTTCACTTTTCATTTTCATCAGAGGGGCTGTCCCTGAGCATGCATGAGGGATTTTACAGATTTCTTGGTAAACAGATGAGATTATTGCTGGTTCTCATGTGAAAACAGAAGGAAAAACCTGTGCAGCCAGCAGCGGCTCAGCCCTTGCCCGTCTCCAGCAAAACCTCGGGCACTAAAATGGAGAGAGAATTTGACCTTCAATCTGCTGAAGGTGACTTGAAATCTCAGCATGGCTAAGAACTCTGCTGAGTTCCCTACACTGATTATTTATAATTAGATATTATTTATGAAATTCACTACATATGTTTATAAGCAGATTGATAAAAATCGTCGTCAACCATGTGCTTAGGTACCTAGGAAGCAAGTATCCACACAGACCCTGGACAGGGAGGGAAGGGCAAGGGTACAGCACATCACAGAAGCTGGCCATATGGAAACCTGAGTACATGGTCCCAAAAGGATCTTGCCTTGGCCACACTCAAAAAAGGCTTTTCTCTATACAAATATGACTTTCCTCATTAAATACAACAAAGATGCAGTTGAATTCATCCTTACTCATTGATGAAACACAACAGAAAGAATAAGGGCTTGTGGGAAATTGTTTTTAATGAAGAGAGGTTTCCTGGCCTTAAGGAGCTCGCAATTTGGAAGAGAATAGAAAATAGCAGTGTATATATACACAGAGATACATTTAAAATGTACGGCACAAAGACTAGGCTAATACAAGCACAGAATCATATAGATTCAAAAACAGAAGCAGCTATAGTATAGTGGATTATGTACTTATTAAGAGATTTTTCATTATAGTTCTGATTCTTTAAACTCTGTAATGTTGGTTTTCTCATCTGCAAAACTATTGCCTACTTCTAAGGGTTGTTTTGAGGATTAAAGGATATAATATACATAGTAAAATGTTTGGAAACATTTTTTTTAAATCCCTCCAGATATAAAAGCACTTCTTAAATACTAGAAAATTCAAGAAATATTTTATTAGAAAAGACAGGATGTGATACTAGCACAAAAACAGAGTCATAGACCTATGGATCAAAAGAGAAAACTAAGAGATGAAATCATCCTCATGTTCTCAGCTGATTTTTAACCAAACAGACAAAAGCATACACTGGGGAAAAGAACCCTTTTCAACAAGTGGTAGTGGGAAAACTGGATAGCTGCATATAAAAGACTGAAACAGGATCTGCACCTTTCAAACATGGACAAAAAACTTAAACCTAAGGCAGGAAACAATAAAACTCCTAGAAGAAAATATTGGAAAAACTGTTATAGATATTGGCCTAGGCAAACAATGTATGAAGAAGAGCCCAAAAAGCAATCACAACAATAAAAATAAATAAAAGGGACATGATCAAATTAAAAAGCTTCCTGCACAGCCAAGGAAACAATCAATAGAGCAAATTCACAACCTACATAGAATGAAAGAAAATGTGTCCATGCTATGCATCTGATAAAGGGCTGATAACAGAATCTATGAAGAACTCAAAGCAAAAGCAAGAAAAAATCAACAACCCCATAAAAAAGTGCATGAAATGATGTTGAGAAATGGGAACACTTCTATTGCTGGTGGGAATACAAACTAATACATTCCTTCTGGAAAGATGTCTGGAGAACACTTAGAGATCTAAAAATAGACCTGCCATTCAATCCTATAATTCCTCCACTAGGTATATATCCAGAAGACCAAAAATAACATTATAACAAAGATTTTGTACCAGAATGTTTATTTCAGCCCAATTCATAATTGCTAAGTCATGAAAGAAGTCAAATGCCCATTGACCCATGAATGAATCAATAAATTGTGGTATATGTACACCATGGAATATTACGCAGCCTTAAAGAAAGATGGAGACTTTACCTTTTACATGTTTACATGGATGGAGCTGGAACATATTCTTCTTAGCAAAGTATCTCAAGAATGGAAGAAAACGTATCCAATGTACTCAGCCCTACTATGAAACCAATTTATAACTTTCTTATGGAAAACAAAACCCAATTATAGCCCAAGAAGAAGGGGAAAAAGGAGGGACAGAGAGAGGGGAGGAAAGGTGGGAGGATGGGTAGAGGGAGAGTAATTGGTGGAACCCCATCTATGGTGCATCTTATAAGTGTATATCTGAAATTTACTAGGTGTAGAATATAAATGTCTTAACACAATAACTAAGAAAATGCCATGAAGGCTATGTTAACCAGTTTGATTAAGACATTTCAAATTGTATATAAAACCAGCACATTGGACCCTATGATTGCATTAATGTACACAGCTATGATTTAATTTTTTTAAAAAAGTGCATGAAAGACTTAAAGAGAAGCCTTTCAAAAGACTATAGACTAACTTCCAACAAACTCATGAAAAAATACTCAACATCTCTAATCACTGGGAAGTGAAAATCAAAACCACAATAAGAATCACCTAACTCCAATAAGAATGGCTTATATTAAAAGTCTCCCATACAACAGATGCTGGTGTGGATGCAGAGAGAAAGGAATCCTAGGCATTATTTTTGGGACTGCAAACTAGTGCAACCTTTATGGACAATTGTATGCAGATGCCTTTAAAAACTTAAAAATACACCTATCATTTCATCCAGCAACCTCATTGCTGTGTATATATCTGAAGGAATAAAGGTCATTTTATAAAAAGAATACCTGCACTCAAATGTTTATAGCAACACAATTTACTAGAGCAAAGATATGGAAACAACCCAAGTGCCACCAAAACATAACTGGATTAACAAAATGTAGTATATGCATACTGGAGTACCATGTTTCCTCGAAAATAAGGTCTTATATTTATTTTTTCTCAAGAAAACACAGTAGGGCTTATTTTCAGGGGATGTCTTATTTGGATTAAGTATAATACAACAATCTACATTTATTCAAATACAGTTAAGTCATCTTCTTCTGGAGCCTGACAGGGGGAACCGACCTTGTTGGTGGGGCTGGCGCTAGTGATGCATGAACTCCTTTCCCCTAGCCATTCGCAAGTGCATAATAGGATGCCTGTAACTGCGGTTACCACATGCACACCCGCACAAGTGTGAACGGTTCAGAGAAAGGAGCTATGGCAGATACAAGGTATGCCAGTCTTCCTTACTGCTCCCTGCTGAAATGCATGACATGGCTATGCAGATACACTGCATAGCCACACCCATCACTAGGTCTTATTATATGGGTAGGGCTCACATTTAACAAATGCATAGAAATCCTTCTAGGGCTTATTTAGGGGGTAGGTCTTATTTTCAGGGAAACACAGTACTACTTAGCCAGAAAAAATATGGCCATCTAGTATTTTTTTAAACAACCTGGAGGGAACTAGAAACCATTCTTATAAAGTGAAACATCACAACATTGGAGAAACAAACACATGTACTCAATACTACATTGGAACTAATCAACCAACAATTAAGTGTTGTGTATGTAAGTAAATCTCAATAAAAGTCAACTTGGGAGGAGGGCAGATCAAGATGGCAAACCAGAGGGATCATTCAGCTGAGCTCTCAAAGAACAACTGAGGAAAAAGAGAGAACCCAGCCATGCCTGGTGCGGGGACCTTATGCAGAGTCATAGCTCAGGGAGCACAGTGAAGAGATTGTGAGCTGGATACAGAGTATGATCTGGAGCAGTGGAAATCTGATCAATTAGGCAAGTGATTGTGACTGGCTAAATTCGGCTAGCCACCCACAGATGTCCAGGATGGAAGGAAGCCTTTCCCGAGTTTTCAGTTAGGAGAAGCTGTAAGTTGAGTAGAAAGTTTGGAAGATTGGGCTGACTCAAACATTATACAGCAACCAGATGAATGCCAGTTGGAGTGCATTTGGTGGCTGGCAGGAAAGCCATACTTAGAAGGTCTCAGCAACCAGGGCGCTGCCATTGGGGAAAGGTTGTGAGAATGTCACTATTCCCTTCATAGTAGTATCAAAAAAAAGAAAGAAATACCTAGGAATATACATAACAAAAGAGGTGAAGCACCTCTACAAAAAAATTATGAAACCCTAAGAAAAGAACTAGCAGAAAATATTAACAAATGGGAGAATATACCATGCTCATGGCTAGGAAGAATCAACATTGCCAAAATGCCTATACTGCCCAAAGCAATCTATAGACTTAATGCAATCCCCATTAAAATACCATCATCATACTTTCAAGATTTGGAAAAAATAATTCCTTATTTTGTATGAAACCAGAAAAAACCTCACATAGCCAAGGCAATTCTTAGTAATGAAAATAAAGCCAAGGGTATCCCCTACCAGACTTTTGGCTTTACTACAAGGCACAGTGATCAAAACAGCATGGTATTGGCACAAAAATGGAGACATTGACATTTGGAACCAAGTAGAAAACCATGACATGAAACTAAAACATCTTACAGCCACCTGATCTTTGATAAACCAAACAAGAACATACACTAGGGAAAAGAATCCATATCCAATAAATGGTGCAGGGAGAACTGGATAACCACATATAAAAGACTGAAACTGGACCTGCATCTTTTACCACTTACAAAACTTGATTCAAGATGGATAAAAGATTTAAATCTAAGGCATGAAACAATAAAAATCCTCAAAGAAAGTGTAGGGAAAACACTTGAAGATATCAATGTGAGGAAAGATTTTATGAAGAAGACTTCGTGGCACTTGCAATAACAACAAAAATAAATAAATGGGACTTCATTAAACTGAAAAGCTTCTGTACAGCTATAGAAACAACAACCAAAGCAAACAGACAACCTTCAGAATGGGAAAAGATATTTGTGTACTATAAATCAGACAAAAGCTTGATAATTAGGATCTATTGAAAACTCAATCAACAAAAAAAGACCCAATAATACCATATATCACTGGGCAAGAGACATGAATAGAACCTTCTCTAAATAAGAGAGACAAAAGGTTAACAAATACATGAAAAAATGCTCCTCATCCCTAATCATCAGAGAAATGCAAATCAAAACTACACTGAGATATCACCTAACCCGAGAGAGAATGGCCCACATCACAGAGTCTCAAAGCTGCAGATGCTGGCATGGATGTGGAGAGAAGGGAACACTTTTACACTGCTGGTGGGGCTGCAAACTAATACAACCTTGTTGAAAGGAAGTATGGAGAATCCTCAAAGAACTCAAATTAGAACTCCTATTTGAACCTGTAATCCCATTACTAGGCATCTACCAAGAAGACAGAAAGTTCTTTTATTATAAGTACATTTGCATTAAACTGTTTATCATAGCTCAATTCACAATTGCCAAAATATGGAATCAGCCTTAATGCCCACCAACCCAGGAATGGATTAAAAAGCCATGGTATATGTATACTATGGAATAATATTCAGCCACTAAAAAGGATGGAGACTTTACATCTTTTATATTAACCTGAATGGAAGTAGAACACATTCTTCTTAGTAAAGCATCACATAATGGAGAAGCAAGAATCCAATGTACTCTCTACTAATACAAAGGCAATAGATGACCTAATACTGGGAGGGGTAGGGGGATGAGAAAGTGGAAGAGGGGAGAAAGAAAGATAATGGGGGGGTCACAGTGTATGGCACACCTTTACTTTATCTAACAAATGCAATCAGTGTACTTAATTCTTTGTACCCTCAAAAAAAAACCAAACAACAAATAAATAATCAAACTGGTTTGTGTAAATTCACACCTACTGGATACAATGTACACTATCTGGGGGAAGGTCACACTTACATGTACAACTTTGGCTTGGTACGAAAACAAAGTATGTAAACAAAGCATACGCATTCCCTAATATTCTGAAAGAAAAAAAAAAGACAGCATTTAAGCTACATGACAGGGCATGAGCTACAGAGAGTAAGAAAGGGACAGTATTCTAGGGGAGAGAAGTACAAGACTGAGAAGACAGAAGACAGATCACCAAAGATGCTCGCAGAATAGAGGATATTTTTATTATATTCTTATTAACACACCAATAAAATCTGTGAGGTCCATTGTTATATACGAAGCTGGAATGTTAAGAAAATAATGTAGCAACCTCGAATGCCAGACAAAAGAGTCAAGACTTTACTTGGTAGAACATAAGAATTCACTGAAAGTGTTAGGGTGGTTATTTATTGTATGACCAGGGATATATTAGTGAAATAATAAAAGTTTGTATGAGATGGAGAAATGGGGAAGAAGATAACACAATTTCTTAATAAATTATTTACCTAGTTCAGATAAAAAAAAATGATGAGAATATAATTCTTATCACCTTTAGTTTGGAAATTTCATTTCTAGGGTCTAATATACACAAATTTTGCTATATTTACATGAAAATGTATGTAAAGAGAAATCACATGACTTTAAAAAGAGCAATATTGTTTTAAAAAATAAAAACTTACCTATTATTGAGGAAATGTGAAATAAATTACACTGCATCCAAGCCATGCAATGTTATTTAGCAATTAGAAGGCAGAAGTAAGCTTATGTGAAGTAACATGGAAATATTTCTATTGTTTTCATGTTTCTTCTATTCTGGCAATGGGGAACAAATATATAGATAAGCTAAATATTTATTAATATAATGATTATTCAGAGAATCAAAACAGAGTAATGTGATAAGGAATAATCTACCTTATATTTTCATTTTCTATCACCACAAATTTAGCCGCTCAAAACAATACAAACATACAACCTTATAGTTCCCATGGGGCAGAAACCCAGGAACAGATTTCCTGGATCTTACACCTAGGTCTCACAAGGCTGCAGTCAAGGCATTGGTCAAGATGATTCCCTTGTGCCCCTAAGCTTTGTTGAGGTGGAATTGACAAATAAAACTTGTATACAAGGAAGGGCTTCAAGAAGGCTGACTGGCGGCTTCTGACATTAGCCTCTTCTCCAGAGAGGAAGCAAAAGAGCAAGTGGATAATCACACTTTGAACAGAACATCTAAGAGAGAACCTTGGAGTTCAATAGAGAAGTGATAGAAAAGACTCAAGTCATGGAAGAAGAGGGAAGTGAGGTTGCCTGCTCAGTCAGGATCAACAGGAAGACCTGGAAGAGGTTTCCTAGTGCAGAGAAAGTTAGAGATTCCCAGCAATCTACATTCTCACAACAGATTCCTGCCATCCTAGCCAGGGGAGAGCCCCTCTGCCCTCGCAGGCCCTGAGGTTAGTTTAGGAAGCTGCTGGTAGGCCATACCATGACACTGCTACTGACAGGGAGCATGTGCTGGGACCCACGAACCCCAAGTCCTAAGCAGCTGCAGCATGGCACCATTCTGAGAACCCAATTCCCACTAAACTACATCCTGCCCTGGGCCCCAAAATGCCCTGTATCTCCACATCCCTACAGCCCTACTAACATCATGCCATATCCACCTGCAGTTGGAATCAGTGGAGTCATAGGATCTCCAGCCCTCTAAGCCATATATGTCCTCTATACTGAAGAAACGGCAGTGCAGTACACCAGAAAGGCTGTGCCTGCAACAAAGGGAGTCAAAGCATGTCCTCCCTGGACCTGAAAGCCACCCGCCTGCAGCTGCTATCACTGACAACAACCCCATCCCCATCAGGGTCACAGTGCACTTGCACACACTGTAAGGATAGGATTTCTCTGCCCAGAGTTGTCAATGTTACTGCCACAAATGCTGCTGCCATCAAGAACCTGAGTGTGTGTTCTCCAAAGACTGTGAGCCACCTGCCTGCAATTACTGCCACTAACAACAGCCTCAGTCCCCTTGGCAGCAGGGCTCTAGCACACTGGCATGCACCCTAAGGAGTACCTTGTCCACCAAAGCCTGTGTCCATGCATACTATCAGGGTCCCTGAGCCTGACACCACTCCTCCCAGTGCCAAAACATCATTTTGCAGATTAGGAATGTTCAATCCCAACAACTGTTGGCATCTGCACACTACCTAACCCCCACATAGAAATGAGAATAGACCTAACCAGCCTGCCACTACAATCTCAGCTAGCACCCACCCACACATACTACTGGGGATCTAAGGACTAGCCCACCCACCTTATCATATGTGCTGCTAACACAAGTACTTGCCACCTGGGAGCCCCACAGTAATTCTGTCACTATTATGGTCATTTTCCATACTACACACACAGACGCCAGGGGCTCAAGAACTCACCTATCCACATATCTCACCACTGGGACAACCAGCATCTGAGCAAGCCACCTAGAGGCTCAAAAAGCAGGTTGCTTAGCCCAGGTAATACCCATGCACATGCCTTCCAAGTGCCAAAAAAAAGGCTGTATGCCACTACTGCCACCAGCCCAAAGACTAGCCAACCTACCATCCCTGTCTCCAGCTACATCTCACCAGAGCCTCCACTAACAACCACAGCATAGGTTACTAAGGAAGTTACAGACACCACTGATGCTGTTTACAGCCAAAGAAATTATATTACCACATGCACTCAGAATCAAAGCTAAAATGCCCTACCCAACCAGCATTATAGATATGTCCTTAGAAAGAAGTCTTCCACTATGAAAGACAATTCATAAGCCAATATCAACCTAAGGACACAAAAAAAACATGAAAATAAAAAAAAGAAAATATGACATATTCAAAGGAACATTCTAATTCTTCAGCAATAGATTCCAATAAAGAAGAAATTTTAAAAGTTCCAGAAAAAATAATTCAAAATAATGATATAAAAATAGCTCAGTGAGATATACACAAAAATATAGGTAGAATGAACAATATTTAAGAGCACAACAAAGTGACTATAATCAACAAAAAACTATAGTATACTATAAAAAAACTAAAAGAGTAAGATTGGAATGTTCCTAAAAGAAATAATAAATGCCTAAAGTTATGGATTCCCCAATTATCCTAATTCCTGTTATATGCATACATTAAAACATCACATGTGTTCTACAAAGATATCCAACTAATATGTACCATAATAATTTATAATAAAAAATAAAAAGAACAAAGACATTAGACAACAATTCAGGGGGTAAATGAGAAATTTTCCAAAGAGGTAGGTATCATGAAAAATAACCAATCAGAAATCCTAGAATTGAAGAATTCAATGAATGACATTTAAAATTCATTAGAAAGCTGCAAGAAGAAGAAGGAATCTCAAAATTTTAAAGTCTTGAATGACCCAGTTAGATGAAAATTAAAAATAAAATAATAAAGAATGAACAAAGCCTACATGACTTATAGACATATAAAGTGATAAAATATTCAAAATTAGGGTGTCCCAGAAAGTGAAGAGAACCTGAAAGGCATAGAAAATCCATTTAATGAAATAATAGCTAACAGCCTTCAAAGTCCAGCAAGAGCTTTATACAATGAGAGATATAAATCTCAGAGAATCCCAGATAGATACAACATAAAGGACTTCTCCATAGTACATTATAGTAAATTTTCAAAAGTCAAAGACGAAAAGAGAATTCCAAAAACAGCAAGAGAAAAGCTTCTAGTCAAGTACCAGGGAACTCCTATCAAACAAACAACAGATTTCTCAGAATAAACCTTATAGGCTAGGAGAGAAGGGAATAATATATTCAAAATGCTATGGCGGAGAAATGTCAACCAAAAATACTATCCTCAGGAAAGCTATCCTACATAACTAAAGGAGAAATGAAGCTTTTCACAGAAAAGCAAAAACTGAGGAAATTTACGATTAGACAAGCCCTGCTATTCCAAAAAATTTGAAAAGAGAATTTTCCCTAACTTATTCTACAAGGCCATAATTACCCTGACATCAACCAGTAAAGGACTCAATGAAAGCTATAAGCCTGTATCCCTGATAAACATAGATGCAAAAATTCTTAATAAAATGCTAGCAAACGAAATCTAATAGCACTTAAAAAAGGTAATACTCAATGATCAAGTGGGGTATATCCTAGAGCTAAAAGTATGGTTCAGTGCACAAAAATCAATGAACATGATACATCACATCAAGAGAATGAAGGGCAAAAGTCATATGATTCCCTAAATAGATACAGAAAAAAGAAATTAATAAAATTTAACATCCCTAGATGATGAAAAACTCTCAACAGACAATCAATAGAAGGAGCATAACATCAGCATAACAGCCATACATGACACACCCATAGGTAAGATTATACTGAATGGGTAAAGCTGAACATCTTTTCTCTGAGAACTGGAACTAAATAAGGATGCCCACTTTTACAATTCCGGTTCAACATAGAACTATAAGTCCTGGCCAGAGAAAGAAATAAAAAGCATCCAAACTGGGAAAGAGGAAGTTGAATTGTCACTCCGCAGATGACATGATCTTAAATTTAGAAAACTTAAAGATCCCACTAAAAACTCTTAGAACTAATAAGCAAATTCAGTAAAGTTGCAGGATACAAAATCAACATACAAAAATTAGTAAAGTTTCTATATACTAATAAGGAAATAGATAAAGAAGAAATAAAAAAGGCAATCCCATTTACAATATCTACCAAAACACCTAGGAATAAATTTAATCAAAGAGGTACAAGACTTCTTTCACTCTAAAACATTAATGAAAGACTTGGAGAGAACATAAATGGAAAGATGTCCCATGCTCAGGGATTGGAATAATTAATAGTGTTAAGATGACCATACTACTCAAAGATTTCTACAGAGTCAATACAATCCTCCCTAAATACCAATGTTATTTTTCACAGAAATAGAAAAAAAAAACTTAATTGTTATGGAATTTTTTAAAAAGCTTGAAGAGCCAAAGCAATCCTGAGAATAAAGAGTATAGCTGGAGGTGTCACACTATCTGACTTCAAAACATATTATTAGCCTGTAGTATTGATATAAAAACAGACACATAAGTCAGTGAAACAGAATAGACAACCCTAAAATAAATACATATATTTACAGCCAACTGATTTTTTACAAAGGTACCAAGAATATACCCTGGGAAAAGGATACTCTCTTTCATAAGTGATATCAGAAAAACTCGATAGCCATATGCTAAAAATAAAATTTGATCTCTATCTCACACATATAAAAAAATCAACTTACAATGTATTTAAGACCTTTACATAAGACCCAAAAATACAAAACTGTTGGAAGAAAACATAGGAAAAATACTACAGGACTTTAGTCCAAGTAAAAATCTTATGTCTAAGACTTCAAAGTACAAACAACAAAAACAAAAAACATAAATGGGTCTGTAATAAACTATAAATCTTCAGCACAGTGAAGAGAACAATCAACAGAGAGAAGAGAAAACCTCTTGAGTCAGAGAAAATATTTTCAAACTATTTATCTGACAAGGGATTATATTTAGAATATACCAGAATCTCAAGTAACTCAACACAAAAAAGAAAAAGAAAATAATCCCATTAAATTGTAGGCAAAGGACATGAATAGAAATTTCTTAGAACAACTACAAAAGGCCAACAGGTGTATGAAAATACATTCAACATCATTAGTCATGAGGGAAATGCAAATCGAAATCAGAAGGAGATACTATCTTACTGTAGCCAAATGGCTACTCCATATTATTAAAAAGAAAAAATAACAGAATAACAGATGCTGGTTATATCTCTGAACATGCAGAGAAAAGGAAATCTTATACATTGTGGATATGTAAATTAGGAAAGCCACTAGATAGGGATGTATGGAGAGGTCTCCAAAACCAAAAAACAGAACTACCGTAGGGCTTAGCAATCTCACCACTAGGTATTTATCTGAAGGAAAGGAAGTAAGTGCATCACAGGGAACCCACACCTGCACCTTCAGGTTTATTGCAGGACTGTTTGCAACACCAAAGATACAAAATCAACCTAAAAGCCAATCAGTGGATGAATGGAAAAAGAAAACGTAGTGTATATATATACACAATGGAATTACTACTCAACCATGAAAAATATGAAATCCTATCATTTTGTGCAACAAAGTTGAAACTAGAGGTCCTTATGTCAGTGATATAAGCCAGGCGTGGAAGGCAAATTACACATGTTGTCGCTTGGGTCGGAGCTAAAAAGTTGATCTCATAGAGGTAGGAAGTATGTGAGGGGGGAAATGAAAAGAGATTGATTGATGGAGTTTGATAGGATGAATAAGTTCAAATGTTTGATAGGAGGGTAGGGTGGTTATAATAACTATAATATATACTTCAAAATAGCTAGACGAGAGGACTAGATATAGAAATGATAAATCCTCAAGGTAACAGCTACCCTAAATACCCCAATGTCAGAGGCACCTGTGAGAAATACCTTGACGATAAGGGATTGGGGAAGGGATTTAACATCATTTAACATCACTGGTCTCTTGTTAAAGAGCACAAGAGTGCAGAAGAGCACGAGATGAGAACACGTACATTATTACACAGCAGTCTCCACGTCTGTGATGTATCACTTGTATAAATAGCCACGGGAGAAGTCAGTCGAGGCTGCTCCTACTAACACTGACAGATGGCTGCTGACCAACTGCTGCTGAGATGCCCGCTCCTACTAACATTGACTGTGACTTTTAAGGTGCTTTGGCACCTAAGACCTGAAGGAGACCTACCCAGAGTGAAATGTATAGCAGTCCGCGTCCTGACAATTTAATGGGTCGAGACCAGAGACATGGCATTCCAGGTCCTGACACCCCAACACATTCTATGCAAGTAACAAAATATCACATGAACCCCATAAAACTATGTAGATATTATATATCAATGATTTTTTAATTTTATATATTTAAGGTATAAAACACGATATATTCACATATTGTGAAATGATTACCATGGTCAAGCTAATTACTATACCTACCACCTCACGTATTTACCTTTTTTGTATGATAAGAATACTTAAGAACTACTCTGTTAACATATTTAGAGTATACAGTACATTATCATTAGCGACAGTCATAATGTGGTACTATCTTATCACTGAAACATTGGGCTTTTGGACTGATATCCCATTTCCCTCATCACTTAACCCCTAGTAACCTCTTTTTTTGCATCTGTGACTTCTAGTTTTCTACATTCCACATATAAATTAATATTAAGCTTTCCGTGACTGACACTTCACCTAGCATAATGTCTCCAGGTCTTCTATGTTGTCACAGATGTCAGGATCGCCTTTTTTTTAAGGCTGAATAATTTGTCATTGTACATATTTAATACTTTATCCATACATCCATCAATGGGGACTTAGGTTTTCTCTATATCTTGGCTACTGTGAACAACGTTACAATAACATGAGAATGCAGGTATTATTAGGAGTTGGTAATATGGGTATATGCCCCCAAATTGAATTGCTAAGTCATATGCCAGTTCTATTTCTAATTTCTTTAGAAACCTTCATCCTGCTTTCCATTTGGTCATACCCACTTACAATCCCACCAATATTGTATAAGTGTTCCCTTTTCTCATCCTGACTAGCCCTCATTGGTCTTTTGACTTTTTGATAACACCCAACCCAACAGATGTGAGGCAGTATGTCACTAGGGTTTTCATTTTCATTCTTTGTGGAGTTCAGGGTCCTCCTCTAACCTCACTAGACTGTTAGTAGAACTCATTTTCTTATGACTGTATATCTGAGAAGGCCCGTTTCTCCCTATCAGCCAGAAGCAACCCTCAGATCTTAGAAATAGCCCACAGGTCTGTGCCATGTGGCTCCATAGGCACCTCACAGTATCTTCCAGGTCACTGAGAGCCCAATCGGAGTGAGAGAAATTAGGAAATTATCTTACCAATGCAGTGGACGAACCAGAAGGAGAATTAAAAGGTGTTATCAATTATGCATCTATGATTCAGTTTTAATGAAAGAATAACTGAGACAGTGATTGTTATAAACCTGTACTTGAGAAATTAGGCAAAGTCTTGTATAGCATAACATAATTATCAGAGTGGCAGCCCATCACCCGTGCCATATCCTACTGAGGTCAAGAAGGGGCAGGTTTCACTCACACTCAGGAAGAAGTGTTTATACATATAGATGGCTATGGCTCACTAGGGATCTGACACACTGATCAAGAAAAGCCCCTCTGTAATTATGATATGCCATGCAGGCTGATATCTAAAAAAGGCAGAAAAGAGCAGCTGGACTGAACCTCCGATGCTCCATTCCGAGTTCCCTGAGGACTGATGGACAGTCTCCTCGCTGATGGAAGTGCTGGTGGCTAAGAGCTCTCAGCTGTTGGCCACCGCTGAGAATATTCTTTACGGGAGAGAGCTTTCTTTGCCCAAGACCACACCCCTTCCAGGAGCATTCAGTAACTATTAATAATGAAAAATAAATGCCTAACTTTCTTGTTCCAACTCCAGAGAACTCAGAGGCCAACACAGTTTCACAGTTCCAGGTCACCCCGAGAGCTCTGCTGAGGCTGTGGGGTGCCCAACATCTCTCTCTGCCTTACCCAGCTTTCCTCTTTTGTACAACATTGATCCTGGTAGTATTCCCTAATAAACGCCTTGCATCCTAATTTCAACTTCAGAGTCCGTTTCCTGGGAAACTAAAGAGCAGCTTTAGCTATGGCATGATTAGGTTGATGAACACTCCAGGAAGAGGAGGAGACTACTAGCACTTAGGCTTTTCAAGTAGAAAGGATAAGCAAAAAAAAAAAAATCAAGTTAGAATTTAATTGTACAGAAGAATGGCTTGAGTCAAGATCAGAAAATTAGGCTAGGTGGGGGCCGGCCCCCGTATATGCCAGGTTATCAAAGTTTGACATTTGAGTGTGATGGAAAACCATTTATATTTTACTGAAAATTAATATTTTAAAAATCAACAAAAACTAATCCAAAGGCAAGTTAAGAGCATGAATATATACTTACCCAGAGGATAAAAATAACCTGGGAAAGGGAAATATGGAAGTTTCTTTCGCCAGCTCAATGGATAAACAAGAAGGATAATTAAATAGTTATTATCAATTATTCATCAATCATTTAGTTTTAATGAAAGAATAACTGAGGCAATGGTTGTTATAAACCTGTACTAGAAAAATTCTTATTGATACCACCACCTACTTTTAAATTGGGCTCTTTTGAACAAGCATATCCTTTGCAAGCAATAAATACCAAGGCTGCTGACCCACTAAATACGGCACACTAACAGGAAATACTACTTATGGAGGAGAACTTAAAATCTATGCTGTTCAATACTCTCAGGCTGTGCAACGTACGACTACAAAGAATGAATCTTCTCTCCGTGATGTACAAGATGAAGAAAGCTTTGCAATACAAGGACTGTATGGCTTTATCAACAATGGGTTCCATTCAAAAGCACATGAATCCGACAGAAAAGATATTTGAGAAGTGGGATTTGAAGAATTTCATAAATTCCCCATTCTGTTCCTTTCCACTAAAAGACAATTCAAATAGCTTCCTTCTACCCTATATGACAAGATAGTACTGAGCTTTTAACCTTGACAGAGAGTGAAACTGAAATCTCATTGTGTTAGGAGGCTTCCTGCTGAGTGCCACTAGCAACTTAAAATTCTTTCTCAAGTGGAAAGATGAAAGCTTTTGCAAATTCATCAAGAAAAGTTAAACATTAGATTTCTGAGACTTAAAGATGGAATTGGGTTATTAATAAGATTTCAATGAATTCTCTACATGCACTACATATATTAAGAGTTCAGTCATTCAAGGGATGCAAAACTGTAATTCAGATGAATGTTAATTACATTCAACCCATACACCTAATGAACCACAAAGTCTATAAACACATGGATGAGAAATACTTTACCTCATTTATGCATCAACTGTATTTTAGGGCTTTGGTGAAATGAGTTCATCATAAACACAGTTGGTCTTTATTAATGAAGCAGGGAAAAAAGTAATCTAGCTATAGTATTTTTATAAGGTACTTTCATAGATGTTTTCTTTATTTGTATGACAGCCCTATGAAGCAATAAAAGAAAATATCATTCCCACTTTACAGATGAGAAAATAAGTTTAGTGGCATCTGACAGCTTAACCAACGTTACACAGTCAAGAAATGTCAAAGGCAAAAATTTTATTTATTTATTTTAGATACATGGAACTTGTTAAGACAATGACAGAGAAAACCATTATTTTGCATTTTACATAAATATGAAGCATTGTTAGTAATCCACACCACCATCGCTACTAGTAGCAGATCACTTCCTTTGCAGACCCACTGGCACCTTACAATACTATCAGATGGAGATTAGGTACCTATCAGACATCTTCAGAAAAAGTCAACCATTTATAAAAAATAGCCATTATGCTATCTGATTTCATCCCTTTGGCTAATAATACTGTCTTCTCTCACTATCTCTTCTTTAATATCAGAAGTTTCTTTGAAGTGGAGGATAAATATAATTATCTGTGAAAGATATATGTGCTTAAATATATATTACTAAGTAGGAAAAGGGATTAGCTGTAAACAGGCACAAGGGAACATTCGGGAGAAATAGAAATGTCTTAAAGCTGGGTTTTCATGAAGATTGCACAACTCCATAAATTGACTAAAATCACTGAATTGCACTCTTACAATGTGAATTTTATAGTATATAAATTACTCTTCAATAGACTATTAAAAAAGAAGCATAAGAAAGAATGGAAAAAATGTATATTACTTTACTTTCAAATATGAATGAATATGAAGGTACTAATACAAATTCATTTGGATTTGAAGGAAAGAAGATACAATGTCAGAATACCTAAATTCAAGAGAATAGACACTCGGGACCTAAAGGAAGAACACAAAAGAGAAATATTCACCAACCGTTCTACTGCACTTTTCAAATTCCATTGCACCCTGGCAAAATGACAACTTGATCATAACAAAATCTCCATTATATATTCCCATGAGGGAAAATAACATGGAGAGATGATGCGATTTATCAAGATGACAGAACGAGTCTCAGTGCTGTGTTTTACGCTCAGCACTTAGACTATAAACCCTGCATTCCAAAGAAGGTGCATTTGTTATGTAGCACCCTTATACTGTTCTGGTGTTTCTAAATATTTATTCATTCAATAAACTTCTGTTTCATAACTATCATATGCCAGATGTGAGTAGTCTAATGTTCATGTATAATTTCATGAGGCAGAAATTGTACTGTGATTTTAGGGTAATGTGGGTCTCCCTGGACCTTACCATCCTGGGGGGGGCTCTACTATTCAAGGTTATCCAGAAAAACAGAATCAATAGGATATATTTAGATATATGGAAATGTAGAAAGAGATTTATTTATGAATAAATAAATCATAATAGGCTTATGCAATTATAGAAGCTGAGAAGTCCCACAATCTGCAGTCTGCAATCTGGACACCAGGAAAACCAGTGGTGTCATTCTAGTCCAAAACCAAAGGCCTAAAAACCAGACACCAACATTCAAGGGCAAGAGATGATGGATAATCACAGCTGAAGTGAAGATAACTGATAAATGTGCCCTGTCTTCACCTTTTGGTTTCATTCAGCCTCTCAAAGGATCAGATGACCTCTGCACATTCTGGTGTGGATAGACCATTTTTACTGAGACCACCAATTCAAATACTAATCTCTTATGAAAACACCCACACAGATACACACCAGCTAATTGGTTATCTCCTAACCCAGTCAAGATGACACATAAAATTAACCATCACAGAAACAAAAAAAAGGCCATATAAATAACTTAAACCCCCAATTTTCATACATTTATTAGCACTTCCCTCATTGGATACCAAAGAAGAAGCACAGAACTCCTATTCAAGATATTTCTGAGAGTCTCAAAGATTGTGTTCAAAGACGAGCTCTGAGATGCTGCTTTGTTTTTGCCTATGGAGCAGCAAAGTCTCCATCTAGGCTCTTCAGATGCCAAAGGTGTCCAGTGATCTCTGGTAAAATGGGTCAATACCTTTTATTCCTATGTGTAAGAAACCCCAAGGTAATGTTGCTTGTCTATAAATATTTTTAAATATTTTTAATAAAACAAGTGGCTAGTCTTTGTTTACTTTCCCTTCTAGTTCCAGACATGAGCCATTGGCCTTGAATTAATTCATATGCCAATCACCACACTGAACTCAGGACCACACTTTCTGAAAATGGCCACAGATTTATTGTGGAGTGCAGCCCACCAGGCCTGGCTTTGTCTCTGTAGTGGTGAGCCACCTTCTAGGAGCTTTCCCAAGATCCCACTCAATGAGACTGCGAGTGATCCATTCACAACACATCCCCATCAGTTCTCTTGGCATCAGTTTATACAGTCTGATTCCCAGTTTGGGCTGTATTGGAGCCCAACTACCTTAGTTATTCTGCTTGGCATGGTTAATTTTAGCTCTCGACTAGACTAAGGAATACCTGGATAGCTGTTAAAGCATTAATTCTGGGTACATGTGGGTCTTTCCGAAGAGAATGACATTTAAATCAGTGGACTATGGAAGATTTGCCTTCAGTGTCAGTGGGCACCACCCAACCAACTAAGGCCTCGGTTAAACAAAAAGGCAAAAGGAAAGCAAATTTGCTGTCTCTCCTCTAGACCTTGGACTTCCTTCTTTTTCTGCCTTTGTACTTCATAACTCCAGATTCTAAGATTTGCACGTGCAGCCCCCTCTATTCTCAGTCCTTTAGCCTCAAAATGAAAGTTACAGCATTGACTTCCCTGCTTCTGAGGCAGGGACTTGCACTGAGCTATGCCACTGCCTTCTCTGGTTCTGTAGCTTGTAAACATCCTTCTGTGGGATTTCCCAGCCTTCATAATTGCACAAGCTAGTTCCCCTAATGGATCCCCTTTCATCTCTCTATCCTATTGGTTCTGTCTCTCTGGAGAACCCTTGATTAATACAGTACTATCAGACCATTGTTTGCCTAAAGGACAATATTCCAACAGGGCATAATCCCCTCTGAATTAGAATCTTTGCCTTATTTTCACCTTCTTAGGTATATCACTCTAAGAAACTTTTCCGATATCACAGAAAATTAATTATATTGTACAAAGAGACACAGCAAGTTTTGTGATTATAAGTAAACCAATCCATATATGTTTATTCAATTTTCAATATTCCTAATTATTAACCACATCTAATTTACAACTAAGATTTCAACTAAGCTTTTGTAAATAATACCTCAAAATTGATGGCTGAATTATAGGTAAAATAAAAGTAGTAAAACCAAATATATGTCCCTTCAATGGAGCAAAACAATTCACCTTTGAAACAGAATGAATGTTTTGTTTATATAATATTTTCTCTGTTAAGAGAAATCCGTTGTGGTATACCATTTTGTTTGCAGGAAAACTCAGCAAACAGCAGTATTTACACAGTTTTTTATAAAATCTTTTAAAAAACTGATCATATAGGCAGATTATATGCCTAAATTTTATGAAGTATATAGTTCACAATTGTTACTATTTTAGGTTTAGAAGATGACTAAATTATACCCTTGATCTTATTTTTAAATAAGATGAATCAATTTATACTAGGGTATGTAATTTTGCCTTAAATATACCTATAAGACCAGAAAAGTTATAATTTGATAATATTGGCTAAAATGTTGACCTACCTGGGTCTCAACTTGTCTTAGAGTCAAACTTTTTGAACTTTTCTGTATTTGTCAAAAAATAACTGACAAAGTCATATGTTAGAACTACATTATAATATATCCCTAAATAATGAGGGGATTTTCACTTTAACAACAGTAAGTTTAAAATGAAGATATAAATTGAACCATCTTCTCCTGGTCTATAAAAATGACTCCCAATTTATAAGTTATTCCACTAGGAAAGCTGCCTCAGGGAACACAAAGCATTTAATTAAAAACCAGCATCCCTTTAAGGCTCTTAGGGAAGCAAAATAACATTAAATAAACTTAGGATACTCAGAAAATCTAGCTTTTGAAAAAAATACATATTGAGTATTTTTGATTAGTATTATTTTTTATAATTATCTTATAGATGGTAAATTAGTTTTTCCATTCAAATATCAATATATTGTAATACTTTATGTAATTAATTTGTTCTCTGATTTAAGAAATATTTCCTGAGTGTATGGGAGAAACATTGTTCTAGGAGCTAGAAGAGAATGAGGAAAACAAAACAGACAAAAATCCCTGCCTCACGGTGCGTGCTTCTTACACAGTATGAAATAAGTAAAATAAATAGTACATTGATGGTTTAAAAAAGTGCTGTGGGAAAAAACAAAACAATGACTAATGTTGGCCTGGTCATGATTTACATGGGATGATCAGGAAGCCCTCACTGAAAAGGGAGCATTTATACAATGGCTGAAGATGAGACAGGCAGTCTCCTGGCTGCTGGAAAAAAGGCAATCCAGGATGCTAAAACAGCAGTTGAAAAAGCCCCGGAGCAACAGCATGCTTGGTAGTAAGTCAGTGTGAATATAGTGAAGAGAACGGATGAGGAAACAGATGAGGGAGGAGGGATTGGGGTGTGTGCACGCAGGCATAGGGGTGCACCTGTGGGGCCCGGTAGGCCATTGTGAGAACTTGGACTTCTGGTCAGAGTAAGATGGGAAGACCCTGAGTAAGAGGTATTTTGAATAAAAAAGTAAAATAAATAGTTTATATTTTTAAAAATCTCATTTTGACAGTTTCATTGAAAAGAGAATACAGGAAGGAAAGGCAGAAGCACTGAGACCAGTGAGGAGGGATGAGAGTGTAACGCACAGAGGGGTGTCGATGGAGCGGATCAGAGCCCCTGTGGTGGACGGAAGAAAGGTGATGATGTATTTTAAAGGCAGAGCTGAGAGAATTATCATTCATATTGGATCAGACAGGGAAGGGAGGAAGGAAGGAAGGAAGGGAGGGAGGGAGGGAGGGAGGTGGGAAGGAAGGAAGGAAGGAAGGGAGGAAGGGAGAAAGGGAGGAAGGGAGGGAGGGAGGGAAAATAAGGAGAGAGGAAAAAGGAGGGAGGAAGGAAGGAAGAGGAGAAAAGATAATTTTTAATCTGAGCAACTGAACGGATAGAAGACTTTAAAGAAAGGAGGTTTCTGGATGTAAGTTGGTGAGTTCCCAAGGGTAGTGGGTAGGAAGTCAGGAATCTAGTTTTGGACCTGCTCACCTTTAGATTGCTATGAGACAGCCAAGAGGAGATGGAGACCAGGCAGCCTGCAGAAATTATGCATATATGAGAGTTTGAATCAACTGATTGATAGGTAGAAAGACAGACGTGCAGGCAGGCAGAGAGACACAGACAAATAGTATTTAAGGCCTTGGCACTGGATGAGAGGCAGAGAGTTTCGGTGGAGGATAAAACAGGAGCAAAGACTGAGCCCCAGGAGACTACAGATATGTTACAATAAGGAGCCAATAGAGGAGACCAAGACAGAATTCCAACACATATATATTAAAGATGATCGAAACAAGAACATTCTGTTCTTCCCAACACCAAGAAGCTGAAGTCTCTTCACAATGTTGCCATGAGAACAAAAGACTCACAGCCTAGAACTGGGCATATTCACTGTCACATCTATGAGAACCGTGAGTCTATAAGCTCTAGTCATCTTAGTGACAAAACTCTTAAAGCTCCCCTCAGTAAAAGGTATCAGGTTGCACTGGAGATCAATGACTTAGATCTATGATCCAGAGATAGAACTAGCTCTGTCACGGAAGGATTCAAATTTATTAACCTAATAGGGATAGAGATCCTGCTGTGTGAGTCACTGTCCCAGGTGCTGAACTCAGAGCCCATTGCTCAGGCTAAAAATGCAAAAGCATCCGTCAGTATACATTATAATTACATAGCACCCTTCACAATAATGGCAAATGGTTTTGATCACTTAGTACATATCACCCATTATTGAATTGCATTTGACCAAGTTTATTGCAATAATGTCTTCCCTCCTTTAAGCCTGCCTGTCATATTCTTTGCCCATTCTTAGATGGAGCCCAAGTTTTCTTCCCTTGTGATCTAGGCTGGACTTAGTGATACATTTTTAAATTAAAAAAAAACATGGTAGAAAATTAGTTTCTGTGACATCTGAGGCTAGGTCAGGAAAGCCACACATCTTCCACGTGGCCTCTTGGAACACTTGCTTCCCAAATACGCCCTCTCAGAACACTTCCCCTCTCTCAGAACCCAATCACCAACCTGTAAGAAGCACAAGCTGTGTAGAGAGAACACACACAGAGCCCACTAGACAAGCAATGGGCAGCTTGTTCTTCGAGTCATTACCAATTAGATGGAGCAGGAAAGAACCTTCCATGATTCACACTAGCATGCATCCTCAGCTATCTGAGCCTTCTGAGCTGAGGTCCAAGACATTCCCAATTCCTAAAAGAGTTTCCATTTTATCCTGCTAAATTTTAGAGGTGGTTCACTAAGCAGCAATAGATTACTAGATAAATTATGTTAACAGTTTTAAATCACATAATCTCATGTGATCTTCAAAAGGAACCTATTCCCTAGGTATCATTCTCTGCATTTAACACTGGGAACTCAGTCTGATGCGTGGCTAATTCAGCTGATAAATCGTAGATCCATAATTCAAATGCAGTTTCAGAACCAGAAAAGGTAAATACAGCATTATGATGCACCCTATGGGCAGGAAACTCAGCCAGGCACTGAGTACATAGGAAATGAATATATGAAGAAAAAAAAAAAGATTTCTGTAATCAAACTAGGGAGTCACGACACGTATAAACAAAAATTTCTCTCACCTCACAATCTTTAATTCAACGATATGGGAAATGGTGCGTTGATTCATTAATCAAACATTCAATATGTGGCCACCGGGTGCCTAATGTTGTATTAATCAGAAAACCAGCCGTAGGCAGAGAGAACAAAAAGTGGTGGCAAGAAAGGGAGGACACTTGTACAAATTACCCATTTGCAATCTATTCTGAGAGCGAGATACCGAAAACATTTTGCAAATAAAAGAGAAAAACATAGTATTGTTGAAGGTTTGGGGAAATGATTCATCAAAGTGATGCATGACTCATGCACAGAAAAAGATTCTAAAAGATTATACAAGGCATAGAAAAAATAACTCCAATAGGTATCTATGTCCCTGGGTGGGGGAGGAAAGAAGGGGAGAGTCAGGGAGGAGAAAGCAGGCACACGATTATTTCTAAGAGGAATAAAACCAATGTGAAATGTGTGGCCCTCACAGTTTTCCACGCACAGATGTAAGATTCTGCCACATATTTTGCAAATTTTGTCTACAAAAAGTACATCAGACACTCTGAGGAATAAGAAGGATTTTTTTCCATAGTGCTGTGGAAAACAAGGGTGACCTTTTAAGAGGTGGAAAATGTGTATATGTCCTCTAGATTTTCCATATTAAACAGCTCATATTTTTTTAAGTAAGTCCTGAGAAAACATCAAAACAAAGAAAATGGCAGAATTGGAGCAACAGTGCCCAGATTCTAAGCTACCTGTCAGCTTTCCCCGTGAACCTTGTGGGGCAGTTTGGTGTTTGGTCAGGGGGATTGTTATCACCTGTCTCCAATCCCAGCTCACTAAAGACTGTTAGCTAGTGGAGGCAGAGGAGTGGGTGCACCTGCGTGTGGCTTTGCTTAGGGTGTTAGTGTGTAGCAGAAAGGCAACCTTGCTCAATTCCATTTTCCAAGTTCACGGTAGAAATTAAAATGCTGTGTTTGTATGATGTTGAAAATATTATTCCAACTTTATATAATATAAATATGTTTATACTAAACACCTTTTTCTTGAATGAAACTATACTTACAAAGGTGTCACGAATTCACTTATTTCCAAGATACTGTATCTTTATTTAGCTGAACATTGGTTCCTGAAAAATAACTTTATTGGCTCCGATTTTAGAACTGTAGAACTATTTGCAAATAAGCAGGTTTATAAACAGGGGGCTCAAAAAATTCGTAACTCCCAGCTAATTAAGGGAGTACCAACCAGCATAAGGAAAGACCAGAGTTGACTCTAGTTTTATTGGATCCCATTTATGCAGTGGGATATGAATGAGGAGGTGAATGAGGAGGTGAAAGAGTTTTGTGAATCCAAGTTAATGTGCAAGATGGTTAAGATTGTGCTTAGTCAGCTAATTTTCATGTCTTTTAAAATTAGTGTCTTCCACCCCATGTCCCCCAAAATAGAAAGAATAGCAACCACTTAATGATAATATCCTTAGTAGATTAGTAAATTAATGGTGAATCCATAATCACTGTTATTGACTAAATGTCATTGATAACATTAGCCTGAAATTTTGGACTTTTGTACCATAATTTAAAGTACCTTCTCTGTTCTGTGTGGGGTTTTTTTTTCCCATATTGCTGTCTCAGAATGAAACGCCTGACACTCATTCACAAGCATTTCTTAGATTCCTGTTATATGCCAGGCTCTCCGAGTCAGAACCAAATGAGATACAGTTCCCTTCTCAACGACTCACATTAAATAAAATACAGGAAGCAGGAAAATTAATACATGCACTGACAAGACACAGATGTTAATATGAAACTATACGAGGGGATGATGGGGCACACACAATAGAGCAAGCCATAGGCTTTCCCTGGAAGGTCTCAGGGAGGGCTCACAAAGGCAGGCATTTTTGAGCGGAGCCTGAAAGGAGTTTGAGACAGGGAGCGCTTCCAGAAAAGGGATGGAAACACAAAATAACCCAGCCTGCTGCTTTC
>CAUYQV010077307.1:0-13689 GCA_963574575.1 Galagoides demidoff
CTTATTTGGGTTGAGTTGTGCTGGGGTTCTGAAGCTGTTTGAAATCTGAATTTCAGGATCTCTTGACATATCTGGAAAGTTCTCTTCCATAATTTCATAAAGAAGAGCTTCTGTGTTTTGCAAAGCAACTTCGTTGCCTTCAGGGATTCCTATAAGGCAAATATTAGTTTTCTTTGAATTATTCCAGAGCTCTCTGAGAGAATGATCCATTTTTGCTTTCCATTTATGATTCTCTTTGGATATTTGGACATATTCAGAAGCTTTGTCTTCTACGTCTGAGATCCTTTCTTCTGCCTCCTGCACTCTGTTACCAAGAGATTCTCCCATATTTTTCAGATCTTTGAGGGCTGAAATTTCTTGTCTTAATGTTTCAAAATCTTTGGTGCTTTTATCTTTGAATTTGTTGAATTCTTGAGTGAACTTTCAGAATGCTCCTTGAATTTCTACTTCTATCTTTGCCTCTATTCTGTTTATCTTATTTGCAATCCAAATTCTGAATTCAATTTCTGACATCTCAGTCATTTGTTTGTAAAGGGGATCTTCAGTTTCATCTGCCAAATTCTTTCTTGGGGGGGGGTTGATCTCTGGTTATTTGTATTACCAGCCACATCCTTTCTTGAGGGGGTTGATCTACTCTGGTTATTCATATTACCAGAGCTTTTATGCTGATTCCTTCTGGATGGGAGCTTCTGTAAAAAGTTGGCTGCAGTCCGCCATCTTGGGTCTGCCCCAAGAAAACTCTTTCCTTGGGGAACATGGTTTTGCTTAGAGCATTAATTCAAATACCTGCTTCTCTGTTGTACCTGTCTGTGAGGCATTAATTTCAGAGCACAGAGAGGTATATACATGTTTTACCCTGTCTTCCTGGGTCAGACTCATTTTCTTTAGGATGCATGTAGTGCTGTGCAGAAGTGGAGGGAGAGGCCTAAGTAGTTTGAACCTCTGTGCCTTTCTGGCATCTGAAAATCTAATTAAGAAAGAATTTATAGGCAGAAACAACCAGAATTCCAAAAACAGTGGAATGAGATGAAGCATTTAGAGCAGAAATAGTCATTATGAGAGGCATTGCATTTACACTGGGATCTCATTGTGTGACCCTCTCAATTTCATTGTCTTTTCCAGGTTTACTTTTATATCTCACTCTGGAAATTATTCAAACTTTTTTAAGGCCATTCATAACCCTCACCTGAAATACCTGAACCTGTATGGCACCAGCCTCTCACTTACTGATGTGCAGCACCTGTGTGAGATGCTTAAGGACCCAGCCTGCAGTGTGGAGGAGCTCATGTGAGTCCCTGAGTTGTCCTTGAACAATGACATGGTTGGGGGACCAACCCCTTCTCCAATGCAGCAGTGAATCCACATATGACCTTTGGCTTCCTAAAAACTGTCATTAATACTAATAGCCTATTGTTGATTGGAAACCTTCCCAAAACATGAGCAACATTTTAACACATATTTTGTATGCTGTATGCATTATACACTATATTCTTGTAATAAAGTAAGCTAGATAAAGGCCAGGCACAGTGGCTCATACCTGTAATCCCACACTTTGTTAGGCTGAGGCAGGAGTATCTCTTAAGCCCAGGAGTTTAAGGTTGCTATGAGCTATGATACCACAGCACTCTACCCAGGGTAATAGAGTTGGACTCTGTCTCAAAAAAAAAATAAGCTAGATAAAAGAAGATGTTATTAGGAAAATTCTAAGGAAGAGAGAATGTATTATTCATTAACTAGATCATCATAAGTCTTCACTCACATCATCTTCACACTGAGTAGGCTAAGGAGGAAGAAGAGGAGTTGGAATTACTCTCTCCAGGGTGGCAAAAGTGGAAGTAAATCCATGCATAAGTGGACCCCTGTGGTTCAAACCCTTGTTCAAAGGTCAATCCTATTAGGACATTGTGTGACTCTGATTTGAAGAAATTGGCAGGGGGCCAATGACCTGCCAATTTTAAACTGCATGGAAACTCAGAGCAGGATTTAACAGTCTTGGCCCTGGTGACATTGTGATTTAGAATGTCACACACACACACATGCACATATATATTTATACACACACACACACACACACATACATATATATAGGTCTTCATTCGTGGTTCCTGCCACAGAGCTCCTAGTCCCTCAAAATTTCTTGGATGATAGGAACATCTTTTATTCTTATGAGGAGACTCTTCTATGGGAGTTCATAGATGGGGGCTGGTCACTAGAAATGGACTTAATAATCAATGATGCCTCTTTGAGGAAGCCCCCATAAATATCCTAAAAGTGGGGATTTCAGAGAGCTTCCAATTTTGCAAACATATCCACACAGCACAGCTCAAGTCCATGGGGATAGAAGCTTCTGCCCCAGGGCCCTTCCAGACCTTCTCCTAGATGTCTGGCTGTTCATATGTATCCTTTATCACATCCTTTATTAAATGTAATTGTTTTTCTGGGGTCTGTGACCCATTCTAGCAAATTAGTCAAATGCTAGAAGGCAGTTGTGGGAACTTCCAGCTATGGTTGGATGGTCAGTTGGTCACAGACAGAACAGCTCAGGGCATGAGGCTAGTGTCTTCAGGGAAGAGTGGTCTTGGGGACTGAGAACCCACCTGTGGATCTGACTCTAAATTCATGTAGACAGAGTCAGGACTGAATGACATTTTAGAACACCCACTTGGTGTCTACTAAAGAAGTGCTTATTGTGGCAGTGGGGATGAGGGACCTCCCCTGGTCACCGACATGTGTGATACTAAGTGTGTGGAGGCAGGAAAAGCAGTGTGGCTCTTGTCTCTTACAGCACTATTGACAAAGAATCAGGTACAGATTTATTGAGTTCCAGATAAGCAACCCTTTGTCATGTGAGTCTATTCTATGCATTGTGACAACCAGCAATGTCAGTCCCAGAAGGCAAATCATTCCCACTTGAGAACTTCCATTTACATTTATTTTTGAGGTTTAGATTTGTCCCTAATTTCAGTGCAAAGCCATAAGGGATTAACAAGTACAGTTAACCTCTCAAGGACAGTAAATATAGTTATATCTGTGCTTTCAAAAGGCCATGGATGTGGACAGTGGGTTGGCAAGTGAAAGATCAGAACCAGAGGTACTAATTGGCTGATGACTAATGTTGCATAAGCCATTGAAAGCTTCTGGCCACATGTCATGATGTGTGTGTCCTTTGTAGAATAGGGAAGTGCGACATCCAAAGTAAAGCTTGTGAAGATATTGCCTGCGTCCTCACCTGCAACAACAAGCTGAAACGTCTCTCCTTGGTAGAAAACCCCGTGAAGGATGAAGGAGTGAGGGAGCTGAGTCATGCCCTAATGAACCCAAACTGTGTCCTGGAGGGGCTGATGTAAGTTGATCCTGGGTCAGGTATATGGTTGGAGAATATTTTCTCCCATTATGTAGGTTTTCTGCTTATTCTGTTGATTATTTCCTCTGGTGTACAGAAACTTATTATTTTATTTTAATTAAGCCCAGTTATTTATTTTTGCTGTTGCTATATTTGCTTTGAGGTCTTATTCATAATTCTTTGCCTAACCCAATGTTCTTTTCTTTTCTTTTCTTTCTTTTTTTTTTTTTTTGAGACAGTCTCACTCTGTGCCCTGGGTAGAGTGTCATGGCATCCTAGTGCACAGCAACCTCAAACCCCTGGATTCAAGCAATTCTCCTGCCTCAGCCTCCCATGTAGCTGGAACTATAGCACCTGCCACAACACCTGTCTAGTTTTTAGAGACAGGATCCCACTCTTGCTCAGTCTGGTCTTAAACTCCTGAACTTAAGCAAACAACCCCCTTAGCCTCCCTGCATGGTAGGATTATAGGCTTGAGCCACTGTGCCCAGCTGAGGTTGTGTGTTTCTTTGTAGGTTAATGAGCTGCGGTCTCACCTGTGCCTCCTGTGAATACCTTTCCAAAGCCCTTTCATGGAATAAATCTCTGTCCCTCCTTGATCTGGGGTCCAACCTTCTGAAAGATGATGGAGTGGCATCTCTGTGTAAGGTGCTGAAGCACTTACGCTGTGGCCTGCAGGAGCTGTGGTAGGACTGGCTGTGATGGCTTCCGTTAAGAGCTTCTCTCTTGGATGTCAGCATCCTGGGAAGGAGGATGCACATGCCATGATCTGAATGTCTGATTCTACCCAGAATCTATGTATGGAGTCTGAGGTGGTGGTATTAGGAGGCAGGGGACTTTAGAAAGGAGAGTAGGTCATGCAGGTACAGTCTCCCACCCTAATAAAAGAAGCCCCCAGAAACTCCCTCAGCCCAACCACCCATGGACACCATAAACTGTTGTGTCTGTGAGACATGGCCCTCACCAGACACTGAATCTGTCAACACCTTGGTCTTAAATGTCCAGTCCCCGGAGTGATAAGGCATTTGTTTCTGTTGTCTGTAAGCCACCTGTTTCAGTAGAGGGTGTTTTGTTATGGCAGCTGAAAAGGACAAAGACAGGAAGATAATGGGGTCTTGCCAAGCAAATGAAGCAAAATGTGTGTCTGTGTGAGGTGTCAGGTGTGATGTTCCCAGAACATGTGATGAGGGCAGTGCATGTGACCAGGTTCCTGCCCGAGGGACCCATGAGGACACAGGAAATAAAGCAGGTTCCCTGCAGTGGCATCTAAAATGCCCCAGACTGACCATGTGAACTTGTGTGGGTAACATATCCCTCCCCCAGTTTAACGAGAGGATAGCTGGGGTCCCTACCCCCATGAAGCAATGAGATGGCCAGTTGGAATCATACACATGGAAACACTTTTTTCCTTTTCATTTGAGACAGTCTGCCACCCAGGATAGAGTGCCATGGCATTGCCATAACTCACAGCAACCTCAAACTCTTAGGTTCAAGTGATCTTCCTCTCTCAGCCTCCCAAGTAGCTGAGTCTACAGGCACCTTCCACCACACCCAGCAAATTTTTCTATTTTTAGTAGAGACAGGGGCTTTCTCAGGGTGGTCTTGAACTCCTGAGCTCAAGGGATCCACCCTCCTCAGCCACCCAGAGTGCTAGGATTATAGGTGTGAGCCACTGGTCAGACCCTGAAAGGACTCTAACATGCCCTTAATAAGTGATAGCAGGAGGCAGCCTGAAAATCACTCCTTCCTTCTGGTGGAAGTTTTAGATTGGTGAATGAAACATTCCGTGATCCGTGTTGCCACAGACTTCTGGCATGTCATCTACACTAGTGCTTGTGAGGTTGCATATACACCTGCCTATGTGTTTGTATCGGGCTTTCTCAGTCTTGGCCTTTTGGCACAGATCATTCTCAGTTGTGGGGAGCTGTCCTGTGCTTAGCAGGGTGTTTATAGCATCCCTCTTTTCTATCCACTAGATGCCAGTAGCACCTCTTGCCCAAAGTGGCAAATGGAAAACATCTTCAGATACTACCAAATGTCTCCTGGAGGGCAAAAGTCATACCTGTCTGAGAGCCATAGACAAACACACACAAATACATGAGACATATGCATGTGTGTACACATTTATCACCTAGTGTTTGTTACTCACCTACTATCTGTCATTCCACCCTCTGCCTGTTCCCTGTCCTCCTCCTGCCACATTACTGTCACCTGTATGCTGGCAGGGGACAGTATGATGGACAATCGAGACCTTGGGAGTGGTTCAGAGGGACTGGGGACACGATGTCATGTAAATGATCAGGGGAGGCCTCACCCCCCAAGGTGACATTTGAACCTAGCTTTGACAGCGGTGAAAAGGGAGCTTTGCTGATAGCTGGTGCAGTAGCACCTCCTCTGGGGAGGACAACGGAGTGAGGCCTGGGGGTGGGGGAGCCAGGCAGTACAGGAGTCCAGAGGGTGGAGCAGGTGGGGAAGGCAGGAATGCTGAGAAGTTGCTGCTGCTGCTTAATTGTCACCTCAGAAGCAGTTGGACATTTCCTGCTTTGTATAAATGAATGAAAATAAGCAGTGTTTTAAGACTGGGTTTCACGAGCATGTACAGACACCAGCACATGTGTGTGTTTGCCCCCAGGTTGCCTGGTTGTTTCCTCACTTCTGCTTCCTGTGAGGACATCGCTGCTGTTCTTATGTCCAATGGAAAACTAAAGACCCTGAAGCTTGGCCACAATGGAATTGGAGACGATGGTGTCAAGCAGCTGTGTGATGCTTTGAAGCATCCTAACTGCAAACTGCAGTGTCTTGGGTGAGCATTTACCTCTGTCTTTGTGGGAGGGGTTCCCTTCTTCCAGGGTATGAAAAGCCAAGGTTGAAGAGAATCAAAGGGAAGAGTGAGTCTGTGAAAATAAGTCCATCTGAGATGTTCTGATGAGTAAAATGCTGTCCTGGGGTTTGTGTGGTCTTGGCATTATTGGCATCAGCAACTTATGGCTCTTGGCCATCCTTGGAGGCTATCCTGAGACTTGTACAATATTTGGCAGCATCTTGGCTGATGTCCACAAGCTCCTAAGTAGCATCCCTCAGTCAGGATCAATGTCACTCAACTTGGCTACCCATGTAGCAGGCACCCCACAGCCATCTTTGCTGTGCCCCCCATGCAGGCTGCAAATGTGCCAGCTCACAGGTGCCTGCTGTGAGGACCTCGCCTCAGCCCTGACCATTTGCAAGACGCTAAGGAGCCTAAATCTCGACTGGATCACACTAGACCACGATGGGGTAGTGGTGCTGTGTGAGTCCCTGAGCCACCAAGACTGTGCCTTGCAGATGCTCGGGTGAGTGATGTGTTTCCCCAGGTGCTAGGAGCCTCTGGAGCGAGGCTAGTCCATTGTCAGCCTCTTCAGCAGGTAACTGAATTTTGTGGTAGGGGCCTGTCCTGGGCACTGCAGATGTCAGGCAACACCTTTGGCCTTGATCAATCTTCAGTTGCCAGCAAGCAGCTCCCTCCAGTGTGACCAACAATCACAACACCTCACGACATTGCCAAATGTCCCCCAGGAGACATAGTTGCACCAACAGAACCAAAGCCCCACTGTAAACACTATGGCTGCCTTTGCTCTTTATTGTATAAGAAGCAACACACCTGTGCCTGGGCGCAGAAACAGTCAATGAACAGAAGTTGTCATTTTTTACCCAACTTCAAAATTTCTTGGGCTTTTTGTTGGCTTTTTTTTTTTAGATTTACCAATTAAGAATTTATTTAAAAACATTGCATCTAAAATATAAACTCAATAAAAGCAGAGGATTTTTTATATTTTGTGTGATGTAACTCACATGCTTAGAACCAGGCTCAGCATAACAGATAGTCAATAAATATTTGTGTATATAAGAATGAATAATTTTTTTAGTGTATAAAGAAAATAATTTTTATTTTATAGTTATGGATGCTAAGTCCAAGGTCAAGGGGCCAAATCTGGTGAGGGTCGTCTAGCTGGTGGGATCTGCACCCTTTATCTGCTGGTAAAGGGCATCATAGGGCGACGGGGCTGAGGATGTGAACATGCTGCTTAGGGTTTTCATAATAACTTTATATGAGATTTGATCTAGATCCATTTCTCTTCCTTACTTTCGTAGAAAATCCCTTTTCTTTTATTTTAATTTCTCTGTACATATACATGTGTTTATTTGGTTTCCACTTTTGCCTTCACAAAAGTAAAAAAGCTGAAAATTTAATAATGATAACAATGTTTAAGATAAGGACTAGAAACAAAAACCTCACAAAGAATGAATGAAGATAAATACATTCAGAAAAGAAATCAGATGATTGTTGCAATGAAATATTGAGCAATAATAATAATAATGCAAAAATATTGTCAGATCAGAGTATGTCTATCATAGAATGCTTTGCCTTTTTTCTTTCTTTTTTTAAAATTTTTTTTTGTTAAATCATACTATGCCACCATTAAGAAAGATTGAGACTTTACCTCCTTCATGTTTACATGGATGGAGCTGGAAAATATTCTTCTTAGCAAAGTATCTCAAGAATGGAAGAAAAAGTATCCAATGTGCTCAGCCCTACTATGAAACTAATTTATAGCTTTCATAGGAAAGCTATAACCCAATTTTAGCCCAGGAATATGGGGAGAGTGGAAAGGGAGGGGAAAGGAGGGTGGAGGATGGGTGGAGGGAGGGTGATTGGTGGGATCATGCCTATGGTTCATCCTATAAGGGTACATGTGAATCTTTCTAAATGTAAGATATAAATGTCTTAATACAATAACTAAGAAAAAGACATGAAGGCTATGTTAACCAGTTGGATGAAAATATTTCAAATTGAATAATTGTTATGGTTCTTATGTATGCTATGGTTTGTTTAATCAAATTTCTACAAATAGACATTTAGATTGTTTTCATTTTTTCAAAGCATACATACTACAAATATATCTCCATATATACATCTTTGTACTTCATATTTTTTTATTTTCATTATAATAGATTACTGGGCATGAACTTGCTGGATCAAAGGAATACATATTTAAAATGTTAATAAAATCTTTCTGGGGCAGTTTGGCACAGTGCATCAATGATACTACCTCTAATACCATGTAAAATGGTCTGTTTTCAAATTTCTTATTTTGATTTAACCTCTCGATACATGCCTTAGATGGACTGTCACTACCAATCAGGCTCCATAGGAAAGATTTGGGCTTTCTCTTTGAATTCCACACAATTTTCTTGGGCATTTCTAGAAGAGAACAGAAGTGGGCAGCAGGATGGAGAGAGGCAAGCCAATCACAGATAAAGAAAACCTTTACTTCTGTCTTCTTAGGCTGGAAAAATCAGCATTGGATGAGGAAACTCAGATGCTGCTGACTTCTATGCAAGAAAAGCTTCCCCACCTGCGCATTTCTCACCAGCCATGGGTCAACGAGGAATACAAGGCCAGGGGCATAATCTTCTGACAGGATACACTGAAGTAGTCTTCTCAGGAGGGCTTTTCCTGGGCCGTGATGGGCATTTCTCCCCTGGGCACACCCTGTCCTGCTATTGCACGTCTGGACAGTGGGGCTGTGACTTTGGGAGCTGCTCTGTGACCATTCTAGCAATGTGATTATGGAACGTGGTTCAGCACATGTGGCCATTGGACTTTGTCTCAGTCCTACATGCCCTTATCGTTAGAATTTTCATCCTGTTTTGCAATATTTAGAAGAAGAACAAATATGTTAAAGGAAAGGGAAACACTCAGAAAAGCATGGCTTCATTTTCTTAATGGATGTCTGGGTGTGTAGGAGCTTGCATTTGAAAGAATCACGATCCTCTGATGCTTCTAACTTGGAAATGATGCTAGCATGTGTCTAGGGATTGCATGGGTGTCATTGGAACCCAAACTCTCTAGTTTGTCCAGATTTATACTTTATCAGTTTCCTGGTATAATAAAATAAGCATTTCCAAATCTCTGCTTATCCTTTAGTATATGACACTACAATAGAATCCTGAAAAAAATCAGTTTTTTTCAAATATAAACACTTCCTGGTCATAATTATACATTCCCTGGTTCTCCACTGTCTCTATGATACTTACTCATACCTTACTGGCCTGGTATAGAATTTTTTTTATGTTGTTGTCACAAAGTAGAAAAGTGACATCAAAACTGGATTATATAAAAGCAATTATGATTAGATGGGAATATAATTTTGAATTCCTCTGAAAACGGGGAAGTGTAGTGCCTCGATTCTTCAGATACTTGGGAGGCATTGGTTAACATTACAAGAATTTTAAGAAGTGAAAAAAATGGGGGATTGTGAAGATAGGTAATCTACTAATGTTGGAAAAAGAAATGTTCCCATGTCCATATTTAGGCATTCCCAATTGGTGTTGCTCAGGTAACAGAGAAGGCTGTCCCAGGCATACAACACTGGCAAAGACATCCTTTCAATTTTTCAAACTGTGTCCAGGACCCAAGTTTTGAAAACAATAGGACCCTCTCTTGTCAATTAACACATTTTCTGTAAACATTACACCTTGCAGTGTCTCACGATTGCCTCTCAGTCAAGGAAATTAGAGAGAAGCCAAAGGGCCCAGCACAAATCATGCATAACTGGATTTCTTGGCACACTCTGGACAGTCCTGTTTGAAATTCCCACATTGGTCATTCCTTGGGCCAACCCAAAGAAATCATAGGGAATTAGGCAGCACCTGTGGTTCAAAGGAGTAGGGCCCTGGCCCCATATGCTGGAGATGCTGAGTTCAAACCCAGCCCTGGCCAAAAACTGGAAGAAAAAAAAAAGAAATGTTGGGGAATTGGCTGGCTGAAGAGGCAAAACAGCTCACTGTTAGGTGATGTTCTTTATCACTGGGAGAGAAGGATGGCTTGGCCGCGGGTGCAAGCTTGCTCCTAGAATTGTTTAAAAGCAAGAAATGACTACACACTCTTTGGTGGCATGTAGCAAAATTTCTTTATTTTCCACTCCCTGAAGGACAGCTTGGCTATGGGTGCAAGCTCGCTTCTAGAATTGTACGAAAGCAAGAAACTACTACATACGCTTAGATGGCATGTAGCAAAATTTCTTTATTTTCCACTCCCTTTTATTGGGAGTTAGTCACATACATCACATTGATCAATAATACTAACATCCTCAATTCTTTTTTTTTTGAGACAGAGCCTCAAGCTGTGCCCCTGGGTAAAGTGCTGTGACATCACAGCTCACAGCAACCACCAACTCTTGGGCTCAAGTGAGTCTCCTGCCTTCACCTCCCAAGTAACTGGGACTACAGGCACCTGCCATAACGCCCAGCTATTTTTTGGTTGCAGCTATCATTGTTGTTTGGTGGGCCTGGGCTGGATTTGAACCCGCCAGCTCAGGTGTATGTGGCTGGCGCCTTAGCCGCTTGAGCCACAGGCATCAAGCCAACATCCTCAATTATTTTTTTTTTTTTTTTTTTTGAGATGGAGCCTCAAGCTATCCCCCTGGGCAGAGTGCCATGGCATCACAGCTCACAGCAATCTCCAACTCCTGGGCTCAAGCGAGTCTCCTGCCTCCACCTCCCAAGTAGCTGGGACCACAGGTGCCCGCCATTTTTTGGTTGCAGCCATCATTGTTGTCTGGTGGGCCCGGGCTGGGGATTCGAACCCGCCACCTTAGGTGTACGTGGCTGGCGCCTTAGCCGATTGAGCCACAGGCATCAAGCCAACATCCTCAATTCTTATCTTAAACTATAGAAAAGAAAGAAAGTCCAGGAAAGTGAGACAAGCCTCAGGCTATTCCTCTCTAGAGACCCAAAACAACTATACATTATCTGACTTCTATTGTTAAAGTTGAAGGTCAGGATAAACAGGGGAGTAAGACCTTTTTCTTCTATGTACTCAATTTCCCAGAAACAGGCTCCATGATTGTTTTCTTATGGTTTGGAGGCCCTGTGGTTACAATGGAGTGTTTTACTCACATCAATACGACAGAGTTTTTCTTTTCACTCACACCAACCTGTGAGTCATGTCCCCTGCACAGATGGGTCATTTCAACCCTTATCTGGCAGGCTGACTTGGGGTTGCACGGTTGGGGTTCCATGTAGGAGATTGTTAAGCCTTGCCTGCAGGCCCCCACCGTGCTTTCCCAGGTTGCTTGGGCCTCAACTCAGTTTCTGGAATTAAAAGAGCACATTTCATTTAATTTTGTGGGAGTTCACCCCACAATCAACCCAGACGACTTTCAGTGAATGACTCGTTAAACCAGCTGTGATAGCTCCACACCATGAAATACTACTCAGCAATAAAAAAGAATGAACTACTGATACACAGAATACCTGACTTCAAAGCTACTGTGCTGTGTAAAAGGAAAGCCAATTTCAAAAAAGTTACATGGTGTATATTGCATTTATATGGCAATCTTGAAATTACTAAATGACAGCAATGGAGAACACACTGATGACTGTCAGGGTGAAGGAAGAAGTAAGGAGATGGGTGTGCATTACTATAAAAAGGTAGTGTGAGGGAGATCATGGTGGCAATGAAACAATTCTGTGTCTTGATTGTGGTAGTCACACCCATCTACACACATGGTAACTTCTAACTTAACTGTAATACATTAGCAAAACCAGGAAATTGATGTTGGTATAATACAGAGATTATTCAGATTTCTCCAGTTTTACATGCACTCATCTGTGTGTGTATGTATATGTGTTTGTGTATGTGTGTGTGTGTGTGTAGTTCTGCTTGGTTGGTAAAGTTAAAAAATAATTTTTTAGGCAGAGAGAGGGAAGGAGCAAAGGGGTGAGGTCTTGGCATGTGCCACACCTTTTGGGGGCAAGACACAATTGTAAGAGGGTCTTACCTAACATGCAATCAGTGTAACCTGGTTTCTTGTACCCTCAATGAATCCCTAACAATAAATAATAATAATAATTTTTTAAAAAGCAATTTTAATAGCTGTAGTCACTAAACTTTAAATTTTGATCATTTAAGCTATTATAGTCATCACTAGCATAAACATTTGCATGTACACATCTTTGTGTACAAATCTTGCCTCTGTTTTGACTCATTTCTTTATTTCTAGTGATGGAATTCTGTGGCCTTACAGTAAGGAGAAACATCTCAACATTTAAGCTGTTTCAAACTGTAATGGGCTGTCCAGGGAGCTGGTAGAGTCTTGTCATTGGTGAAGGTCAAGTGCTTGGACAGTGATCTCGAGTCAGGAGTGGTGTGGAGCAGATGCCCATGTTAGTTGAACCATTCGGCCTCGGAAGTCCAGTAGAACCCAGAGCCCCAGTACAGACTATGCCACAGGCTACTCTACTCCATGGAAATAAAACAGAATTCCTTGCTCTCTCCTCAAACAGGCTCCTCTTCTTCAATTCTCTGCCTCTTTGGATGACACTGTTGGCTGGCACTGAGTTACCTTTCACATCTCCCATTTGTCCAGCTCCTGTCACCAGTCTCTACCATATCCTTGAATTCTAGCCCCCAAATACCTTTTACCGCTTCTGCTCTTCTTCCTCCTGGCTTCTGCTTCCTACCTGGCCTGTCTTTTAGCTCTGCAGATCTCTGCCTTCCTGAAACTGTGCTGCACACCTCCTCTATTTACCCTTCACACTGTAGTCAGAGTGAGCTAAAGGCTCACTTATAGCTTATATGCTATAAGAGTGACTGCCTTTTTTTTTTAACCTTCTAGAAAAGACATTCTTCCAGGGCAAGCATAAGAGGGGCTGGGGGAGAGGAGAAAGCCCAGAGTTGTCTCACTGGCTTGTATCTCAAATTTGACTGTAAGGTTCTGAGGGTAGAGCCTGAACCTGGAAGAACTTTCAAACTTAACACCCTGGAGCACTAACCATGTGCCAGCCATGGCTCCAAGTTAACTGTTAAGCCCTCAACAACCGTCTGTGGTAGTGTTATCGGTATTTCTCCTTGCAAATAAGGAAACTGAAGCAGAGGAAAGTATTTTAAAAAATTAAAAGACTAACTTACATTGGGATAATGTTATTAAACTAAATTTTGTTTTCTAAAATATGTCGATGCCTACTGCTTACATTTTTTAAATTTTAATTTATTTTGACTCTGTCTCACTATGTCTTTTTCTGTAGAGTACGTGGCGTCACAGCTCACAGCAACCTCAAACTCTTGTTCTCTTGCTTCAGCCTCCCAAGTAGCTGGGACTACAGATGTCAGCCACAACACCTGGCTATTTTTTTTTTTTGGAGACAGAGCCTCAAGCTATCCTCCTGGGTAGAGTGCCATGGCATCACAGCTCATAGCAACCTCCAACTCCTGGGCTCAAGCGAGTCTCCTGCCTCTGCCTCCCAGGTAGCTGGGACCACAGGCGCCCGCCACAACACCCGGCCATTTTTTGGTTGCAGCCATC